>CAUYON010169460.1:0-32711 GCA_963573935.1 Arctocebus calabarensis
GCACCGGGACACCTGGCTCCTCGGGCGGGCCGTGCCCCTACAGCTGCACAGGGAGCCCTGGCGCGGCTAGCGGGCCGTGCCCCCCTAAAGCTGCACAGGGACACCTGGCGCCTCGGGCGGGCCGTGCCCCTAAAGCTGCACAGGGAGACCTGGCGCAGCGAGCGGGCCGTGCCCCCCTAAAGCTGCACAGGGACACCTGGCTCCTCGGGCGGGCCGTGCCCCTAAAGCTGCACAGGGAGACCTGGCGCGGCGAGCGGGCCGTGCCCCCCTAAAGCTGCACAGGGAGACCTGGCGCCTCGAGCGGGCCGTGCCCCTAAAGCCGCACAGGGAGACCTGGCGCCTCGGGCGGGCCGTGCCCCCCTAAAGCTGCACAGGGAGACCTGGCGCCTCGGGTGGGCCGTGCCCCCTAAAGCCGCACAGGGAGACCTGGCGCCTCGAGCGGGCCGTGCCCCTAAAGCCGCACAGGGAGACCTGGCGCGGCGAGCGGGCCGTGCCCCTAAAGCTGCACAGGGAGACCTGGCGCCTCGGGCGGGCCGTGCCCCCTAAAGCAGCACAGGAGCAGAGACGCCCGGACCTCGGACCTCGTGGGCGGCCGGCGCGGGGCCGCCCCACTCCGCGTCCTTGGCGGCCGAGCCCGGTCTCAGCGCGGTTCCCGGGAGCTTCCCATGCCGGACCTAGGCAGGCATGGAAATTTCCCATGGTATTTAGGCCAAGATGAGTCAATGGCCAAGGAAATCTTTTTTTAGACTTATCTCTGGTAATGATGCCTCGGAGAGGGCGGCTTTTAAGGATCTGCGCGGACGGTGCCTCCGACTCAGGCAGCTTCGTCCTCAAGTTAGGAACGGAAATGGGAAGGGAGGGGAAGGGTAGTTTTGATAGAGGGAGAGTGAACGGTGGGAGCACACCTAGGGAGCATATTGCAAGGGTACAAGTTAACTCTATCAAGCTAGAACATAAATGTCTTAACACAATAGTCAAGTCAATGAGACAAAGCTATACTAGGTTGATGTAAGCACTCCAAGTTGTGTAAAGAATTCAACACATTGTACCCCACATATGCATAAAGGTATTCATGATCTATGACTTAATGAAAGGAAAAAAACCAAAAAGAAACAGAAGGCATCAGCAGCCACTGCGACCCTCCCCCTCCTGTTTGCTGCAGGGGGCAGTGTTTTCCGGGGTATCTTACCCCTCCTCCCCAGTCCTGGCAGAAGTTTCCAGAAAGCAGCCTCTCTATCAGCAGAGCTGTGCTGCCCGGCTGTCAGTGGTGGAGGCTCCGCAGGACTCCCCGCCGGCTCTGGAAGGTCCAGGGCCTCTCAGCCCCTACCACAGGCTTCTGTCTTGGGGCCCAGCCCAGGTGCAGGTCCTGGGGACAGAAGACACAGCCCCCACCACACCCACGTGTCTGGGGAGTTTTCAGGCCCCAGGGGTGCCGGGAGGGAAAGGCAGAGGAGGAGCTGGGTCCTGGGCTCACAGCCCCAGGAGCAGTGGCAAGAGTCCTAGGGGGAGAGCTGCTCCCCCCAGTGGCTGGCCCCACCCAGTGTCTGGTCCCTGAAAGAGACTCAGGCCCCCTGGACAGCCACTGCTGCCTGGCTCCTGTGGAGTCGGTTGAAGGATCTGCCCAGGCTGGCCTCCCTTCCCCGGGTGGATGTCCTCTGAGGCTAGCATCCCCAGGGCTCCCCAGGAGCTGTCTTGCCACACCCACGTGTCAGAGCCTTTGATCCTACCTCCCTGCCCCCAGATGCAGGGCCTTTGATCCTACCTCCCTGCCCCCAGATGCAGGGCTATTCAAGGCCCTGCTGACCATGATGGAGGAAGTACAGGGTCCTTCTGGAATATTCCCAGCCTTCCTTCTATGAACTATTCTTTGTAGAAGTTCTCAGAATCTCAGGCAACAAGACAAATGGTCTGATTTCCCTGAAACCAAGGTTAAGTAGTAAGGCCGGAGGAAGCAGGAGATGGAACAGAGGCCTGGGAGTCAGCAAGTGCACCCCAGAGCCCCAGAAAGTCAAGGAGCTCCTGTTCAACAACCCCCTATTTTCCCTGGAAACTCAGCAGGGCCTCTCAAGGTCTCTTGGGCCCTCTGGGATGTGGTCCTGCCGGGGCAGGACCCCAGGCAGGTGGCACGCCCAGGCCCCAAGTGCAGGGAGGGGCCTCTGTCCCTGGGGCCTTGTGCAGGCTACAGCCCTGGAAACCAGCCAGTCGGTGGATGGCCTCCATGCCAACCTGAGCCTGTCCCCCTTAGTGCCCAGGTGAGTTCATGTTGGGAACAGCAATTAGAGACAATTAGCTTGCATATGTGGTCATGAGTCCCCACACATGGTAAGACGTGGAGTCAATACTTTGGGCTCTGCTCCTGATGCTCACCAGAAGCTTGTCCCTTCCTGACCAGGGATGGATGCAGATTTCAAGTTCTCTCATCTCTCAGAGCCCAGGGAGGCCGTGAATCCAGAGGCACAGTCCTCCATAGACTCAGGGAGCTCATCCAAGGGCAAGGTGTTCTAATCATAATTAAATAGGTGGCTCCCATTTCAATTTGGCACAGATATTAAAAGGCATCCCGTGGGATCCGAGGAAGAGCTGGGCAGAGGCATTAAGGCTCCTTCAGAAACCCAGAGAAAGAGGACATTTAACAGGCCTCTGCGGCCAGGGCCTGTGGCACCCGGGCTTGGGGCTGCCTTCAGCTTCAATTCTTTTCTGTTGGGGCAGGTGGCTCTAGAAGATGCAGAGGCCCTTTCTCTGTGCATGCAGGGAGGCCACTGGAGGTCACCTTGCCCACCACAGGCCTGAAATGGCAACAAGAAGGGCTGGAACCTGTGACTCAAGCAAGGACCCAGCTGATGTGGGAAGGGAGCTCCCTTTTCATGGAGGACAGAGCAAGCTCAGCCACCTGGGGTCACAGCCTTCCCCCACCAAGCACCTGCCAGGGAAGTGCTCACTTCCCAAAAGCAGCCCAGTTACCCCTCCTTCCTGTGTTGCCCCTGGAAAGACAGTTGCCCCTCTTTCCTGGCAAACACCTGGATCCCCAGCAGGATCAGCTCTGCTTCTGAGCCAGCCCTCCCAGACCCCTTAAGACTGAGAGCTCCGGTGCCACCCAGGGCAGTCCCCCAGCTGCAACAATGCGCTTTGGTCTCTGGGCCACACTGAGATTTGAAGGAAGGGAGGAAGCTGAGGGGATCCAGGGTCACAGCTAGGTGTGGGCAAGGGCCCAGATGGGCTTCTTACTGCCCAGGGCCTCAGCCAGTCACTGGACCCTCAGTGTCCTTATCTGCAGAATGAGAGCATGGCACCAGCAAGCAGATGCCTGTAAACACACTTTGTCAGTCATCAGCATGACTCTCGGTCTTGGCCACGTGGGAGGATTCTTTGAGGAGATTTAACATCCTGAGGTCCAGGCCACACACAAGTCTCTCCAGGGTGGAACCCAGGCATCAATGCTCCTTTGGAGTAACCGAAGATCCCACACAGGTGTGCACTCCTGGCCAGGCCAGAGCACCCAGTGGCAGCAGCTCCCTGCAAGAGGTGACTTGCACCTGCATCGCAGCCTGGCCACAGAGGATGTGGTGAACTCCTTTTGGCATCATGTGGGCATTGGACACGCAGCCCAGGGCTCAGGCCTTGCTAGTGTAGATTCTCAGTGGCTGGGCTTCTTGCCCAGGGCACTGGGAACCAACCTGGTGCTTCCATCAGGAGCCTGCTGGGGGCCTCAGCCTGGTCCAAAGTGAGGGAGAGGACCTGGGGCCCAGCTCTCCTCCAGCCAGGTCTGGGTTTGTCTGAGCTCGTAGTTTATGGTTCAGACTGAGGAGAAATTCCTCGAGGGACTTACAGGAAAATCAGCTGTACCGAGTCAACGTGCACACAAAACAAGGTCCACTGATCCTTCCGAGTCAGGGATAGCAGCATCTGGACAGTGCTCTCACATTCTGGTTGTGGAGATAGAAAAAAGTCATTTTTCATAGAAATGTCACAGGTAAGAGAAAGACATTCTCTAAGACTGTAGAAACTCCTTGACCACATATGGCAGGACATCTGTATGGAGCCAAGCCCAGGTCAGCCAGAAGGCTCCTGGGAAGGTGATCACACCCCTTGCAGGGATGTGTCCAGGGCCTCTGCCCTTCCTAGGGCGAGCTGGTGAGTGAGAGACTGGCCTAGCAGGGAGCAACATCACCCCAAACACCCCTGAGGTGTAAGGGTGGGAGGCTCCTGGGATGCAGGCACACCTGACTCTGGGCTGCCTAGACCCTTCGGGTGGCTCTGACCCTCGCAGTTACTCTCCCTCCTGCAGCCCCTGAGAGTCTCGATCCAAGGTGCTTCACCCTCACAGGGCAGCCAGGCCAGGGTGTGCCAGTGCAGGATGGCCATTGCACTTCCTCCTGTGACACCACCATTCCCAGGCTCAGAGCCCCCTGGGGAGCCTATGTCCTGGGGAGTGAGCAAAGAGGTGAGCAGATTGTGTCTTCCAGCCCAGGGCTCTGACGGCCACAGCGCAGGTGCCAGAAGAGTGCAGGAGCCTTGCTGACTGATCAGAAAAGGCTTCCAGAGCACCGCGTGAGAAGACGCCACCCACACAGATGCGCTGCAGGCAGAGGGAACTGCAGGCCCAAGGCCCAGAGGCTGGACCAAGCTGGCCACTTCTTGTCCTGAATGTCATAGCAGAGAGGTCAACAGGTGCAGACAGGTGTCTGCCTGAGACGGCACAGGGGTGGCAGCTGGGTCAGGGTCAGCCCCCTGGAGCTCACCCAACATCCAGTGCCATGGGGAGTGGGGCTGGAGCTGAAGCCCAGGGCTCAGTAATGAAGGGGATCCCCCTAGTTCTGATGTCAATATGAACCCCCCTCCCCCCAAGGGCAGGATCAAGAGATTTTGCCATGGAAACAGGAGTCCAGACCTGCAAAGGGTGCCCGAGAGCATTGCTACCTGGAGACCCTGCTTTCTGGGTAAGGTGAGCATGCTTCTTTGGCTCTGAGTCCTTGCTGGGCTGAATCTCAGCTGGAGGTTGGGGCTTCCCAAACCAGGACAACCCATGGTGGCCACAGGACTCACCCCTACAGGTGCAGCCCCCACAGGCTGGCTTAGCCAGACAGGCTCCTATTTTGAGGGGGAGGCCCTGGCCAGTGCTCAGGGACCTGACACCCGTGCTGGACCTTGAGCCCTGTGGCCACACCCAGCCCTGGGGACCTGAGACTGGGCGAGGCCCCCTCTCCTAGTTCCTGTTCCATCCCCTGTTTCTACAGAGCCCGTGCCTGTCCTTAGCCCTCAGGTCCTGCTGTTACCCACACAGGGCCCTGGACCCTCCGGCCAAGCCTGACCCTTCTGGGAACACCAACTCTGGCCTGGCCCTGAGCCTGGCTCTTAGGGATGGTTTGCAGCTGCCGAAAGGTGACATCATTCATGGAACAGACCCAGGGAGCCAGCCTTGTGCTGACCAGAGTGTAGCTGGAGCCCAAGGGGTTCCCACAATCTGAGGGGGGTGCAGGAAGGTGGGAGAACCCCCTGGGTCAGGCCGATAGGACCATATGTTGCCACCCTTATACCCCACAAGGCCCCAATGGACTCCTCGAGTCCATGGTAATAGGGGTCAGGGGTCAGAGGTTGTCGGCCCTGATATCCAGCTCCCTCTCCTAGGCTATGCTGCCCTCAGGGTAGAAGTAGGCATCCGGTCTGGACTCCAGTCTTTGACAGAAACCAAGGGTACACATGGCACCTAAGCCAGGCCACAGCTCTCCTGCTCAGACTCCCATGGCCTTCCCTCATCTCAAGTTCCAAATCCAAGTTCCTAACCCCTGGACCTCCTAACCTCTGGAGCGCTCACCCAGGCGGAGGCAGGACCCAGCCGGCCCCGAGCACCAGCCCAGCCTTGTCTGGGTCAGTGCTCTCCAGGCCCCACTGTCTCTGTGCTGTGGCCCTGAGCTCCCAGCTCAGATCTGGAAAAATCTCCAGTTCTGGGCACCTCTACCACCATCCCCCACCAAGGGAGGACTCCCACAGCCAGCAGGAGTGTCCAGAAACAGCCAGGACTGCCCCCTACCCTTGGGTGGGCAGCCTCCCCAAGTCTCCCCACTGGCCCAGTTGGTCTCAGTGACTCCCACAGGGAGTGTGAGGTTCTCAGGGGCAGCACTGTGGAGGGCTCTCTTCACTGTGGCTGGACACCACTCATTGATGGAGCTATCCCGGCATATCTTTGTCTTGGCCCATAGCACACAGTGAACAAAGACATCACAAGGAAAGACAGCCCAACTGCCTCTTGTGAGCACAGAAAATGCTCAACAAAATGTTAGCAAATTGCATGTAGGATTATAGGAAAATGGCAGCATTTCATGGCCGAGTGGGAAATGCAAACCTAGTTCCTTATTTGAAAAATCACAACCAATCAACGTAATTCACTGTAACAAACAGGCTGAAGACACACGTGACCACCTCAGTAGATGCAGAAAAAGACAGTTTGGCAAAATTCAACATCCATTCTTGATAAAAATTCTCAGCAAAGGAGCCAAAGGAAGCTTCCCAAACCTGATAAGGCACCTGCAAAATCGTGTGTACCCAGGGTGGCCCTCAGCAGTGAAAGACGAATGCTTCTCCGAGATTGGGGTCGGCTCTTCCCATTCTTACTTCACACCTTGTCAGACAGAGGTCGTCACCGGTGCAGCAAGGAAAGATAGAGAAATATAAGACATAAAGATTACAGAGGAAGAAATAAAACTATCTCTGTGAAGCTGACACAGTTGTCCAGAAAATTGTTATCTGACAGAAAATCCCAAGGAATCTACCAAAATGTTACTGCAAATAACAATTGAGTTAGGGTACAGGCTAACTTACAAGAGTCCATTATCTTTTCATTTACCAGCAGTGAAGAGCTAGAACTCTTCCTAAGAATTTAAGTACTGGTTACCACAGTACCAAAAATGTGAGTGAAATACTCACGTGTAAATCTAACAAAACATGTGTGAGAACCCGTATGCTGAAAATAACAAAACAACAAAACATCGATGAGAAAAAGCAGAGAACTGAATAAATGGAGAGAAGCACCGTGTTCACAGCTGGAAAACTGAGCATTGCTAACATTGTGATTCTTCCCAAATGGATCCTAGATTTAACAGAACACCCCCACAAAAATAGCAACGGGATGTGGGAGAGGTAGAAATCAAAAAGCTGAATGTAAAATTTATATGAAGAGGCAACGGAAGCAGAATGGTTCATGCTGCTTGATTTCTAGTCTCACTTTAAAGTTACAGTAGTGAAGACAAAGTGGGTTTGGAAATCAGAAAAAATAGACTCATAGACACAGAATAATCAAATGAAATAGAGCCCAGAAATGTACAGACACATATGTAGTTAATTGATTTCGAACAAGATTCGAAGGCAACTCCATGTAGAAAAGGTAAACTTTTCAACAAATGGTGCTAAAACCACTGGACGTCCTTACACACAAAACGGACCCTGAATGTGAAAATTAACTCAGAACTCATCACAGACCTAAACGTGAAGCTTATAGACTAAAACATAGGGGAAAAAAAGCATTGTGATTCTGATTTAGGCAAAGGTTTCTTAGGACAGAAAAAGCAGTCACTAGAAAAAGAAAATTAATAAATCAGATTTTATAAAAATTAAAAATTTTTGTCTTCAAAAGATACAATTAAATCAATGAAAAGACTGGGAGAAAATATTTGCAATTCCTACAAATAAAAGAGGACTTTTCTCAAAATACATAAAGAAATCTTACAACTCAATAATAAAGCAAACCAGTTCCTTTTATAAATGGGCAAGAAGCTGAACAGACAAATCATAAAAGAAGCTACACAAATAGCCAATAAAGCTTGAGAAGGACCCTGACTCCTCAGTGGTCAGGGAATGACGGGAAGGATGGCAGGAATGCAAGATGGTGCCAGAAAGTGGAGCCCACCCATGCCACCTGCCCAGGAGTCCTGTCTCCGACCTTTACCCGGGACATGTGCAAGCCATGCCCACAAAGACACGCACATGCATCTTCCCAGTAGCTTGATGTGTAAGGGTGCCCAGCCAGAAACAAAGTCCAACAAGACTTAAATAAATAAGCTGGGAACATTCCCACAGTGGAATATTACACAGCAAGGAATAAGAGAAATAGTGAATGCAGACACACTTTGCTGAGTAAAGGAGCCAGACACAAAAGCCTTGACATTGCATAATCCATGCATATGAAACCCCACAGCAGGCAGAGTTAGCCCAGAGTGGCAGGGAGCAGGTTGGGGCTGCCGGAGTAAACTCTCTCAGTCCTAGTGGTTTCCAGTTAGTTCTCTTAAGGATTTCAGGTGGCACTCATATCGCCAGCAAGTAAGGGTGACTTCTCCTTCCTGGTGGCTGTGTTCCTCTGTTTCTTCTGTTTTTGGCACGGGATGGAGTTTTCAGGAGGACTTTAGATGGCAGTGGTGAAAGTGGACCATTCTGTTGTGACTGTGGACTGTTGGATGCTGCCTGTGTCTATTTAGACTCTTGGTTACAAAAGGCAAGAAACACAACCAAATGGGCTTCAAGGGCATTTACTCATTCACACAGTTGCAAGATTCAAGTATGGCTTGATCCAGCAACCCCACCTGGTTTCTCAGTGCACATATAGGGCAGCTCTGCTCTCCTCTTATCACAAAATGGCTGCAATCACGCCATGCTGTATGTCCCTTCAGGTATAAATATAAAGGAAGAATGTGCACATTTTTTTTTGCAGAATTCCTAGCAAAATTCTCATTAGGTTTCCTTGGGTCCCTGGGAATTCTCTGGTCTCTACCTTCTCTGGCCAGCAGAACATGAAGCCTTGGTTGTCATCCCAGATCCCACGGCTACTCCACAGGAGAGACTGGTGAGGGGAAAATGGCAGAATCTGTGGGGTGCCCCAAACTACCGAGGCTCACTAAAGAGCCCCTCCATCTGTCCCTCCATTAGTGGGCCCACTGTCTTTCAGAGAGCTGCTGGCAGACCAGCGTCTGAGCCGAGGGACACTGCTGGGGAGCTGCCTCCACAGGACAAGCCCGTGACTCCACACCAGACCACGGGTGCAGGATGTCCGCCCTCACTTGCGCTACCTCAATTTGGTTTCCGTGACCTGAAACCTGGAGCACCTGGATGTGGATGGGGCACCTGCCCCCTGCACTCTGGAAAGATGATCTTCACTGTCCCTGCCACTGTCCTCAGAATATCAGGAATGGGTGTGGAGTTTTATCAGGTTTCTCCTTGGCATTTATTGAGATAACAGGATTTTCTTGTCTGACCTTTGACTGTTGTGGAGCTCGTTAATTTCCTGCAGTTAAACTATCACTGCATTCCTGGAATAAGCCCTGTTTGGATATCAGAGGTTATTCTTGTCAAATCTTCTGGAATCTGATTTTTCTAGAATTCTATATATAAGTTTTGCATATGAGTGGTCTATAATTTTCTTTTTTGAGTCAGTTTCAATGACCTGATTAAAGTTATGACAGCCTCATCAAATGAATTAGAAAGTATCTAGTCTTTTTTGGCATAAAAGTTTATATTGCTTCAGAATTGCTAGTTCTTTAAATGGTTGAAACCTTTTTTTAGAGATAATTCCTAGATGGCACTTTCCAAAAATCTTCTATCGTTATTGGCCTGTTTAGTGTTTTAATGCTTCTTGAGGCCATTTTGTTAAGTTATATTTTTATAACATTATTTTTATTGAGATTTTCATATTTTGACTCCCTGTCTATCCCACCACAAATGGGCTCTGTCAACTGTCTCAACATTCTGAAGGTTTTTGCTGTGCGCACTTTAATATTTTATCCTTCAGAAGCCGAGGCTCCAGGTCTCTCTCGGCATCCCTAGCTACATAGGTGACTTCTTGACCTGCCTGCCGCCCGTGGTGGTGGCCCCTTTGGCATGGAGGTCACAGCTCCTCCTTGTCTTGGGATTCCTAGTGTTCAGGTCCTTAGCTTATTGTCTCTAGAGATTTATGTTGCTAATCTAACCAGCAGTATAATGATATTTCATTTCCCTTATGTAGGATTTTTATGAGCTCCGTGGGGGTGGTGGGGTTGCAGAGTGTGGATGTGTGTACATGTGAGTGTGGGGCGTGTATGTGTGAGTGGGGTGTGTATGTGCATGGGAGTGTGGGGTGTGTGTGTTCATGGGAGTATGGGGTACATGTGAGTGTGGGGCATGTGTGTGTGTACACGTATATATGTAGGACTGCAGTGCTGTGTTCACCAAGGGCAGAACATGTGGGGTTAGTCTGTCCCCTCCCAGGACCACAGCTGGATAGAGCCCATTGACCCTGTCCCTGCGGGTGCCCAGGTCCATGTCCAGCTCCTCTGCTCCCCCAACATCTTTGTCCCTGTCCCTGGACTCAAGAAGCCACCCGCCCTCTGCTGCAGCTCCCCGGGAGGCTTCTGGTTCCACTTGACACTACGAGGGGTCTGGCCATTCCGCCATTTGGATTCTGAGGGTGGAGCCCCCAAGGTGTGTGTGGGAAACCACACACTGCCCCAAAGCAGCCCCCAAAGGGTTTCTGATGGGCATGGGCCCCAGGCTCCAGGACCAGAGGCTGAGGGGGTAGCCTGGACTGTTCATTTCCTTGGGCTGGAGCCTCTTCTGAGTGCTGAGCACTGGGCACAGCCAAGGAGCCCAGGTGGGTTTCCCACTTGATCTACCTGCCTTGTGCACGCTAGAGTCCTGCCAGCCTCCGAAGGACGATCAGGACCCACTGGGCTGTGGCGTCTGTGCCGTCCCGGTCTTCAAGGACACCTCAGTGAGAAGCTGACTGAGGACGTTTGTGACAGGGCAGCCAGCCTGGTGTTCCATGTGGAAGCCTTTCTCCAAGTAGTCTTGAAGTTGATGAAAAACGGCATAACGCTTTCATTCTAGAAAATGGCTTTATAAAATTTTTTTTTAATTTTCCTTTGCTTCATTAAAGCCAGACTTAGGAGTCAAAAGAAAAAAAAGAAGATGTAGGATCAACAAGCTATAATTTACTGTTATTATTCATCTTGAGGAAGCAATTTTCTTCTCCAAAATTCTCTTAACACTTGAAGCAGAAAAAACAAACCCAGAAGGTCCCAAATGCTGTGAGTCCATGGTTAAGACGAGCAAGCTGCTTTCCTGAGAGACCTCATTCTAGGAGCTCAGAGGCCATGCAAGCCCTGGCCGGACACCTGGACACCAGGGTGATGGTCAGGCCGAGGAGCTGGGGAGATTGGCAAGCCGGACACCTACCTGCTGCCCACTGCCTGTGCTTGCAGAAGGGATGGTGCCCAAAGCCCCCTGGAACTTCCAGGAGTAGAGGGGGTGAGAACTCTCGAGGGCAGGGGTCCTGCTCAAGCCCTCTGTGTCCCTGGTCCAGTGGTGCGGTTGCCTGGGCTCCACCCCTGCAGCTCCTCCTGAACCCTGGGGAGGCCCCACGCTCCTGCTCCCTGCAGAGACAAGTGTCCTGGCTCTGGCAGAGCCCCCAACCTCTGCTCTCTGTTGACAAAGTAGTCTTTCTTTTGCCCTTCCTGTCCAGGGCATGAGGACCCCCAACTGCCTGGCAGTGAGGGGGCATCAGCACTCAGGGGTCCTGCTTAGCATGGCACTGTGACAGTTTGCACACAAGGGACCAAAGTTCCCACATGCACCCCTGTGCACATGCACACACAGGTCATGTACACACATGTGCTATGCTCACACAAACACACGTGCAATACCTGTTCACAACGTCTGCGCACACATGAACACAGATGCATACACGGAGCACACATGTGCACTCACACACACACGGCACTCTCCTGATCCCACCACCCTCCCCTATCTCGAAGGCTGGATCAGGGCACATGGATGGGGCAGGGACACTTCCCTTGGCTCTGGGTGGCCAGGGACCAGCTGACCTGCTCCAGAAACCCCTCCCATAACACATTTTCTGACCAGCTGTGGCCAGAAACTGGGCTATGGAGAGAGACCATTTGGGGACCCACTGGATGGCAGCTCTTGGGAGCTAGTCAGCCTAGCCACAGAGAGCCAGAGAAGGGGAGGCAGGTGGCCCCATGCAGCAGGGGAGGGTGGCCCTGAGGATACCTGGGAAAGCCTTGGGGAAGGGCCAAGCCAGCCCTTCTCCTCAGGCCTCAGCAAGGCAGCTCCCCAGAGGTGAAGGTCGGGCCACATTCTTTACAACTGGAATTCTGACATCAGATTTTCCATGCTTGCGTTTGGGGGGAGGAGTCCGACTGGAGTGGGGCAGGGAGGCAAGGCTGCTCAGAGGGCTCTGAGGCCTGGTGGGGCCCAGTGCCCATAGCCACCTGCAGCAGCCCAAGCTGGGGAGGATTCTAGTCCCAGCCTCCGCCCCTCGCTGAGTCACACGGGGTGGGCTGGGGGCTCCAAAAATAACCAGTGCACTGGGCCAGGCTGGGGTTATTACTGGGCTGGGACAGGGAAGAGGAGGGGCTTGGTAAGGGTTGTGGGGCTGCCGTGCCTGACCCCTGGGGCTTCAGTGGTCCTGAATTATCTGGCTTATCTACCTGGGGGGGCCTGCTGTCCCATCCTGGGGCTAGACCTTCCTCTCTGACCTCGCCCCAGGGGAGGCCCCTCTAGCTGCAGGGGGCCTGCTGCATTGCCAGGAGGGGCCTTCCTTAACAATGACTGAGAATCTAAGGGAGCCTGAGATTTGTCACTCCCTGCTCTGTGCCCAGGACACACCCTGTGAAACTGGCCCTGCACTCTGCCTGCAGGGGTCATTCTGGCCACCTAGGAGGAGAAAACACCGCAGTAGGCCCTGCGGAGTGTGGGATGCCTGGGCAGCCATCCCCTTACAAGCCTAGACTCTCTCCATGGAAAGGTAGCCATCAGGCCAGCAGCTCCTGGGCCACCTGTGCTGCTTGCACTAACACTGTGGGTCTGGGGGGGTCACCTCTGCTAGGGAAGGGGCATCCCTGTGCAGCAGCAGCCTGAGCTCTGAGCCCTTCACCCTGTCCACAAACCTCTGTGCCCCCAACCTGCCCTGCCTCCCGCCAGCCACTGCTTGCTAGGAGGATCACACTAGCATGGGCCATCGCTCACCCCACCTAACTGGGGGTCACTTTTGTAACCAAGCAACAGGCAGGCCAAGCCCAGCCAGTGCCGCCTGCAGGTCAGTGAGGGCTCCACTGTCCTTCCCTGTAAAAGAAGCCTCATGTGGGACCCTCCCCAGGTGGGAAGGTGGGTGTGGAGCTGGTTCCTGCTGTTATCAGGGTGTGGGGCTGTCTCCCCATGGACAAGGCGGCCCTGGCCTGTCTGGACAGCCAGCAGGACCTTTGGCCTCTGATAGTCTCTTCCACAGGAAGAGCCAACAGTGTTGCCATGTTTATCACACACTGTCCAGCACAGCTCCTGTCCTGTGTCCAGAACTAGGCTCCCACAGAGAAGCCGCTGTTGGCTCCCCTGACCCAGGTCAGGCGGGATGGCCAGAGGCCTTCAGGGGCCTCCACCTTTTATCCCTGAACACTGTCTCATGGCCTCCAGGGTGAGCCTACCCCCCCCCCTCGCCCCCCACCGGATCACCCAGACGATGGGGCGTCTCTGCTGAGAAAGACATGGCCACACAGAATGCACAGACACCGGTATGCAGTGGACACTTCTGGGCCTCAGGGAAAGTAAGATGGGACTCCTGGAGACAGTCTGGAAAGAACAGGAGTCAGGTTCCAGGAGGCCTTGGGGCTGGGCTCAGCTTGGCTTCCTCAGGAAGCCCCAAGGGAAACAGGAACTCCCTCCTGAGCCCTCTGTCCCCAGGATGTCCCCAACCTGGGTGGGGCACTATACCAAAGCTTGTGACTTATGAACACTAACAAGGACATCCCCTGAAGTTGGGCTGCCAGAAAATTGGGATGGACAATAAACACTCCCCAGAGAGACACTGTTTCTGGGGGATGTGAACCATCCCTGAGCCTCCGCAACGCAAGGCCCGCGAGCCCTCCGTGAGCCTCTGCGATGTGCGGCCCTGGAGTGCAGGTGCCTCCACCTGACGTGGGCAGCCAGTGTGCTCACTGAGGAGGCCCTTGGCTGCACCCATCACCTCAGCTCCCTCAGCCCTCAGGCCCCTGGTGTAGCCCTGTCTCTTCTCAGTGCACAGAGGGGAAAGCAGCCAGGCCAAAAGGTCGGCACCCACGCGGGCCCTCCAGACAGCCCTCCCTCTATTCTCGTAGGTTTGCAAAGAAGAAACCACTTGTGTACATGTCTGTGTCCTCCCTACCTGCCTCAGGGGATACCACCAGTGTCACAGTAGGGGCAACCACATCTTCTTCCACGTGCCCATGGGCAGGAGCCCTCCTATCTCAGAGAGGTCCCTGTGGAGGCTTCATGTCAAACAGTCAACCCCTCTCCCCAAGAGGAGGCTCCTCTGCTGTGGGGACAAGTGTGGGGGAGGACACTGGCGGTCTGCACCAGTGCCTGGCACCTGCCATCAAAATGTATCACTGAAAACACTGCATTTCTAAGAGGCTGAGGGGAGGGCTGAGGAGGTGACAGGACCACAAAGCCACAGCAGTGACCCCTGAGTGCCCTTGCCTTGAAAGGCTGCATCTTCCTGGAGCAGATGGGACCCTGACAAGACCCAACACACCCAGGCCTCGTGAGCACTCTGGATGGGTGCCAGGGACTCTATGCAAAGAGCCGGCTCCCCCAGGTCGGGCTATTGCAAGCTCGGAGTCAGACCAGGAGGCTGCAGCAGGATACCACCTGGAGTATGTGGCTGGCAGGGCAGGGCAGCTGCAAAGGACCCCGACCCAGGGGTGTCTCCAACAGTAGCTCTTGGGGGAGGCCTCTACCAGGCACCAAGCACCCCCAGGGGTTTCTGTGTGGAGTCATAGCTGCGTAGATAGGGACAGCTCTGGACCACCCCCTCTCACTAGATGTAGGATAAAGCCAGTTCTGTGATGTGTGTGCAAAAGCTCTCACTGGGGTTTTACCAGGGGCAGACTCTTTATCTGAGCCCCATTGATGCTGGAAATTGGCAGCCAAGGGGAGGGGCCCTGCAGACCGAGGTGGATGCAGGCAGAAGGAGCCTGGGAGTTCCGACCCAATGCTGGCCTCACTCCCTGCTAGGGAGGTGGGAGAGGCCACCCCCAACCTCCTGTGGATGTCTGTGGGCTGAGGGAGCTGGCCCAGCTGGGGTGGCAGCAGGGCTGAGCAGGGGGCTGGGCCCCTGCAAACTCCTAGCCTCCACTTGGCAGCCCTGGGTGAAATGCACCTTCCCTTCTGTGGCCTCAATTGGCAGCGGCCCCATGCAGGGGTGGGTCCCGTCTGTGCTCATGCATGGATGTGCACCTCATTATCACAGGAGCTGATTCATTATGGTGGCCCTTTGGGTCCCCACTCAGTCCTGGACGTAAACTCCAGAGTAGGAATGGTGGCTCAGCTGTGGGGTGGTACTGTGGAGCAGGGGCAGTCTCAGGGCACCCTCAAGGTCTGCTCCTTGGATCTGGCCAGAGGCCTTCTGGGCAGGCTCCCTGGGGGTGGGACAGAGGAACGCAGGAAGGGCACTCCAAGTCTCCAGAGCCCTGGCAAGCACTCTGTCCTAAGCCAGAGGTTGTGACGGGGTGGCCATACCAGCCTGACTGGCTCTGGGAGGTTCAGGGCAGGGTCCATCTCAAAGCTGTCCTGGTGGGGCCCAGGACATGCTGCCCGCTGGGCACACCTGCCTTGGTAGCTACCCGCCTCCACCCCCTGGTGAATTACTGAGGTTCTGATCTCACCCTAGCCAGGACTCATTGTGCAGAAAAGCAGGAGGCTCCTACTGGGCCCAGTTGGGCCGGCAGAGGCCAGACCCACATATGGAGGCCACTGGTCCAATTCTGGGCCTACTGCAAGATTCTCTACTCTCTCGCTCCAGGAAATGGAAATGTTCCTGAAACTTTCATTTTACAGCTGCTTTTACTTTATACTTTGTGCTTAAAATAGCTCCGAGTGGGCCGAGCTGGCTTACCTTTTCTGAGGTTGGAAACTGTTGGCTGTCAGCACCATCAAGGACAGCGGGAAGCATGTCAGGAGGCGAGCGCATCCAGAGAGTGTCCCTTCTTTTTATATAACATTACATTGAGATGGCTGATTTCAAAAGCTAAGTAAATACTGAGTTTGTCCAATAAACTTGTTTTCTCTTACTTGGACGAGCAGGGCCGTCTTCCTGTGTGAGACTGACTGTCTCTCTTACAACTTACTGCCTTGACAGCTGAATCAAGCTGGGCCCTACTCCCCACTACGGTGTGCCCAGGCCGGGGTAGTGGGCTCCTTGCTGGCCTGCACCCTCAAAGCAGTCTCTGGGTGAAACGACACTGTGCATCGCGTCACAGACAGGGACACTGAGACCCGGCTGGGAGGTGCAGCTGTCCCCCCAGGTCATGCAGATAGTGTGGCTGGACCGCAAGGGAGATACCTGGAGGCCCCACCCAACCCTGCCAGGCCAGGGCCCATCCACTGTGCAGGTAAGCCACCTGCCTTGCAGAGGGGCAGAGCCTCCAGGCCTTTCCTAAGGGGAGAGCGGGGGACGTTCCCATGGATCTGGAAGGAGACAGGCTGTCCTGGGGAGCCCCCGGACCTCCCTGCTCCCTCCTCCCCAGCTCCCTTCCCTGAGGGCAGTGTCCTCTGACTTTCCTGTCCACAGAGCACAAGTGGACAAGAGAGCACCTGGGGTCAGGAGGGGAATACAGGGTGCTCCCTGGTGCCCCACAGCATGGCTGTGCCCCGACCTGGCCAGCCCTGTCCTGGGCTGTCCTGACCCAGACCCCTTGGGAAGTAGCTCTCCTCCCCACATGGCTGGCTCTTGCCTCAGGTCAACTGGCCTCCTAGCTGTGGCTCCTGTGGCACCTAAGTGGACGTCCCTTCAGCAAAGGCTCTGAGATCTGTGGTGGCTCAACCCAAGCTGCCCACTGCACCAAGGCCAGCACGAATGCAGCTTCCACTCAGTGCCTGCAGAGGCTTTGCTCTGGACATGTGGGAGCTTCATAGGCTTAGCGTCATCCCTTGCTCCTGAGCAAAGAGAACTATGCGTCCCCTCATGGGACAGCTGCTGCCCCCACCAGCCCCCATCTGATTGCCCTGTTTTGGTTACTTACACTTGTGGCCCGACTCCTTGTCCCCATGTTCCCTGCTCAGGTTACGAGCCCCAGTACATTGGGGGCTGCGCCCCTGACAGCACTGGCAGGGGGCATGGGCACTCTGTGGTCCTCAGAAGTGGGTGTGGCAGGGCTAGCCACTACAGGTCCTCACTGGACAATGTGTCTCAGTGTGGTCCCCACTCCCAGGAGCTGTAGGTGACCTGGAGGTTGTGGGGCTGAACCCCAATCAAACTAGCTCGGGAAACCCAGGCCAGGGTGGTTCCAGACAAGACCGGGCCACCCCCACGATGAAACCAAGCCCCTTGGCCTCTCTTTGGGTGGACACCCAGCTTCTTAGGTGCTGTCTCCCCTTCTCTGCCCATTGTCTCTCTCTCTGTGTCTCTCTGTCTCTCTGTGTGTCTCTTCTCTTTATGTCTCTCTCTGTCTCTGAAGATGTGAACAATGGACAAAGGAAACACATCTTTATAAAGCTGATTTATTAAATACAAAGTTGCAAAATAGAAATTATGGCAGAGTTGAGAATCCTTGAACACAATGCTGATCATTGGAGCAAGAATTGGTACTTCTTTAAAAGTTGGCCATCAAAAGAAAATATAGCAGAACCTCTGCAAGTTGACCACCCAAGGGTCTATAACAAACTGGTCAACATATGGAGGTGGTCAGCATGAGGCTCTAGGCCTGCTGTACTGATATGGACATGTGGTGCATGTCCGGTCTATGAAAATTAGGTCAGTGAAGGGAGGGGGGTCAGTACAGGGAGGGAGTTGGTGCAGGAAGGTGGTCAGTGCAGGGAGAGGTCAGTGTAGGGAAGTGGTCAGTGCAGAGGGGTGGTCAGTGTAGGGAGGGGTCAGTGTGTAAGGAGGAATCAGTGTGGGGAAGTGGTCAGTGCACAGAGGTGGTCAGTGTAGGGAGGGGGCAGTATAGGAAAGTGGTCAGAGCTGGGAGGTGGTCAGTGTAGAGAGGGGGTCAGTGCAGAGAGGGGGTCAGCTGTGGAGGTTCTACCGTACTAGTCTCGCTTTACTATTAAAATCAACTGAAGCAACACTGGATCCTTGACAACTTTAGAAAGCATTGCCAACTGAGACAGATTTTCTTTGCCTATTTTTTCTGACTTTGTTTTAGTTATTGCTTAGTGGTTAGAGAACCTATTTGCCCTGAGCAGGGTCACATTACCGGCAGCTCTGCTGCACAGAGCCATGTTGACAGGACTCCTACGTGCTTGTCTGATTGCAGTGTGTGCCAGCACTTTCTGCCTGCACCATTTTATGTAAATAATTCTGTCCCATCAACAGTCTGTTTCTGCCAAAGGAGAGGGATTAACTGCTTCAGCAAGAAGAACAGGGCTCTGCTGCTTACCCCAATATCTGATTGGAAAAGCAGACCTGAGGCTTTTGTCAAGAGGAATCAAAAATCATTGTTTATTTCTTTCAGAGTTGAGTAGGATGAGAAAACTTCCTCTTCCTGGGGCCACAAGAAGATGTCAGGGTCACTCAGGCCTCTGCGTATGTGCGGCCAAGGAGGTCCAGGCTGCAGGGAAAAGGCTTAGATCAAACAGCTGTTGGCACTGTTGTCTTTATGGGTCTGATTAGGAAGAAGCTAGACGGAGGTTGCCTAAGGGCCCAAGAGAGCAAAAAAGGGGCTCGTGCCACTGCGGAGCTGGGAGCCCTCCGCCTTCTCCCTGTCAGTGTGCATGGTGGCAAAGGGCCCAAGTCCCCTGCTCAGTGAGTCACGTTCGTGGAAGATTTGGTCTCACTTGGCAGAGCAAGGAGGCAGGATATGAGTGTGTGCCGCTGCCACCCTCTGTACCAGGGCCCACCTCCTGGAGCCCATATGCACCTCTTCTCTGTGGTGGGTACCCTGGTAAGCACTGCTCCTGCTCCTTCCCTCAGTGGGCAGGCTGGGCAAAGGTGAACCTGCTGCATGCCAGGCACCGGTCCAGCCCTGCCCTCCACCCAGAGGCCTCTAGTTCTGCAGGATCTGGGATGAAGATGAAACAAATGTGTCAGTTCTGCCCAGCAACCACTGCTGTGATGTTTCCAGGGGTGTAACCCTTGCCCGCCTCCTTTACAGAATAGGATGTGCAGGTTCAAGGCCTGGCTGTTTTCTGACATGTTGCTACAATTAAAGCCCTATAATCCCTTATCTGAAACCCTTGGGCCAAGATGTCATTTAGAATTCAGATTTTCTTCCCTGGATTTTAGAAAGGCAATAGCTTATATCCCCCGCGCAGCCTCCAGCCTCAGCAGCTACCCCATATCCCAGCGTCTTAGTGTTTCAGAAACAATATTCGTGGAAGCTATGGGAATCACACACACAGTATTCGTCCTTCAAGTTACACCAACAAAGGAATTTAAAACAATTACCATGTTTAGAGAATTTTGGTTTATGTCATTGTACATAGAAATTGTAGGTGTACTTAAACATCGATTTGTTACTTTTTTCAAAAAATTTTTTTTGAGACAGAGCCTCAAGCTGTCACCCTGGATAGAGTGCTGTGGCATCACAGCTCACAGCAACCTCCAATTCCAGGGCTCAAGCGAGTCTCCTGCTTCCGCCTCCAAAGTAGCTGGGACCACAGGCGCCGCCACACCAGCCATTTTTGGTTGCAGCCGTCATTGTTGTTTGGCAGGCCCAGGCTGGATTCGAACCCGCCAGCTCAGGTGTACGTGGCTGGAGCCTTAGCTCATTGAGCCACAGGCGCGGAGCCCTTTTTTCAAATTTTTAAGATCACACTTTTCTGAGGTGTGATTATCATATAATAAAATACACCTGTGCTAAAGATGAAATTTGAACAAAAGTATACACCCCTGTTGTCACTACCACAATAATAGATGGACTTTTTTCTTCCCTTTCCAAAGCTCCCTCGAGATGATAATGGCAGCTGGGATAACAGTAAATCTATAGATCAGAGGAAAACTGACGCCTTAAGATCACTGAGTCTTCTTACCCATGAACATGGTCTATTTCTCCATTTACTTAGATTCTTTAATTTTTTATCTGCTGTCTGTTTTATAGTTTTTGTACGTCTCAGGTATCTTATGCTGCATTTATTCCTATATATTTTAATTTATAAGCTATAGTATAAATGGAAATTATTGAAAGCTTTATTTTCCAAAGTTCATTTCTGATATGTAGCAGTTCAACTGATTTTTGAATATTTCCCAACTCCTTTTCTATTTTTTAGAAGATTTTATGTAGAATTGGTATTATTCATTCTTCAAATGTTTGACAGAATTCACCAATGGAGCCATCTGGGCCTGGAATTTTCTCTGTAAGAATATTTTAAATCATAGATTCACAATGTTTACAGATAAAGTGCTGTTCAGGTTGGTTATTTCTTGTTGAATGAGTTTTGTGTTCTCAAGGCTTTTGTCTATCTTGTTTCCATTGCTGGCTTCGTGATGAACCAAGCTGTTTACGGTACTCCTATCACCTTTTAACGTGTGTGGGGTCTGTGGTAGCACATCTATTCTTCCTCATTTGGGAGTCACTGTATTTCTGTATCTCCTTCATTATCCTAGATATTGGTTTATTATTTTATTGACTGTTTTTAAAGAAACAGCTTTTGGGTTTTACTTATTTCCTGTAGGTTTTTTGGTTTTGGCTTTTTATTTCATGGACTTCACTCTTTATTAATACTCTCTTATACTGACTTTGGGTTTAATTTACTTTCTTTTTCTTGATTATTAATTTGGAACTATAGGCACTGATTTTAGACTTTGCTTTTAAAACTGTACATTTTCCTCTAAGCACTGCTTTACCCGAATACCACAAATTTCTTGTTTTCATCTTCTTTATACCCTTTAACATTTCAATCCTTGGAAACTATCCTAAGAAAAGCATCCTAAGAGCTGAAAAAACTTACATACAAAAATAGTCATCACACCATTTTTCTTATCACACAGTAGTGGAAATAACTTAAACTTACAACAACAGGGTGTCATCAAGCAAATCGCTGTATCTATTAATACACAGGCATTAGAAACATTTGGAATCAGTTTTTAGTTTTACCTGAATGCATTTATTTGGGTTTCACAAAAATCCATAAAAACTGTGTCTGGCAGGATGAGCATGCTCACTGTAGAGCTAAGTTGGAGCCCCGCCACGCTGGCGGCAGGACTCAGTTTACCCGGGCTGAAGTTATGAGTGTGCTTCCTCGTCACGTCTGTGTGCTGTTCTGAAGTTCTCAGACATCCTTCAGCGAGCATGTGACTTTATCAGGACATGTTCAGGAAGCTGGCATGATGCCATGGGATCTGAATGACTCTACACAAGCTTCTTGCCCCTCCCTCCTGCTGGAATGTCAGCTTCTTGGGGTCAGGGTATTTTTCTGTCCTTTACCATCTTATCCCTGGTGTCTATAATAGTGCATGACACAGAGAATGCACTGGAAAAATATCTATAGTCTGAACGGATTGAATACATGAATGAATGCATGCCTGCATGGAGGTTAAGGCTCCCTGGGGCACCAGCTGGTTCAGGGGCCTGGCTGGGCTCTGCTCCCACTTCCGTACCTCCAGGGCTTGTGAGCTTGGTAGGCACCTTAGCCCCACAGCCTCAGTATTCTTATATAGAAAACAGAGATCCATATCTCATAAGAAATAAGAAGTGTAAATCCCTCACACACAATAAGTACCTGAAAAATAACTATTTCTAAGCTAATTAGGTATTCAAATAATTCTGAAGGGAAAAAACTTCCTTTTCCTAGACAAGTTTGAGATAAAGTCATAAATTCCCCATTAAGTTACTAATGGCAAAACACCTTTGGCTAGTGACCAAGTCTGGCCCCTCCCAGAGGACAGAACCCTGGGCTCTTGTCACTGTGTGTCTAGCCAGGCTCTCTGTCTACAAGAAATCATCTTGAGTCACTCAACTTCAGTGTCTCCCTATATCATGGGAAAAAATTGACTCACCCAGCAGGAATATTGAAGATTGGTGATTAAATGATTGAAATTCACTTTGCAGCTACAACATGCAATACATGTGTATGCTGAAGGCTGACTTCTAAATGCTTGTTGAGGAAATCTATGAGGAATCTTAGTTGTAGACCTCTCGATCATCTGATAAACTAGAATTCATAAATAAATTGATTACTGCCTTAAACGAATTATGTGTATTTAGTGACTGATGTGCTATACTTTTTTAAAAGCTTACAATATTTTGTTGTTTAAAAGAGTTGGGCTGAATTTCTCTCCTGGGAACCCAAGCGCATTGGACTGAGGCTGGTTGGCTCCCACCAAGGACGAGGCCCAGCTGTGTCCCTCCCTGCTCCTGCTTCTGACTCCTGGCCTGGGCGAGCAACATTCAAAAAAGAAGAAAAGGCACAAAATGGAAAGAGGGCCCCCTCCTGCCCTGGATTTTAGGAATGGGCAGTGATGTAAACGACAGGGCAGCCCTGGCCCCAGAGCTGTGATGGTCGTGTTATCAATTCACTTTATCAAGCTCTTTCTGCTTGGCCGGCTGCATGAGGCTGCAGTGCCCCTTTCTCAGACTACTGATTGTGTGGCAGGGGAGGAGAGGAAATCAATAGGTCAGCGGGGGACAGAGGGCATCATTCCCACGTGAGGGCAGACAGCCTGACCATGCTGTGGGTACCCATCAAGCCAGCAGAGAGAAGCTGAGCCGTCAAGACCCCGACCTGGCCATAGCCTGGGGCATTATTAAGCAAGTGTTCCAAAGTTTGCACCGTGGGAGAAAGGGGGCTGTCAGGAGTTTGTTTCCACGTTGGGTTTGAGAGGGCCCTGCTGGTGCAATGGTCAGATATATTGACAAGACGTAAGGTGTGGGCCAATTGAGCTCACCCAGAACAAAGTGGACACAGGAGAGACAGACCTAGGACTAAGTCCTGGGACAACAGAGGTTAAGGCAGAGTGTGAAGAAGAGCAAGTGATGGACTGCAGGAGGGGTTGGGGCAGGGCATCCTCAACCATACTGGAAGGTCAGCCGAGGCCAGGCCTGGGTACTGGCCACTGAGTTAGGAGGCCAGTGATAACCCTGTGTAGGTGGTCCATGGGACAGGGGCACAAGAACTGTGATTCGAGGGCCTGGAGGAGAGAAGGTGTGCAGCAAAGGAAGCAGAGAGATGGACGAAAAACTGAGGGCCCGGGTCAAGGGGCCTCCTGAGAGCAGAATCAGCACGGCACACTTGTGAGCTGGTGGCATGGCCCTGGGGAGTGGCTGAAGGCAGGGATGGGCACCTCAGTGTGTGTAGCAGGGCAGAGGAGGTGTGGGTGCTGGTAGGACAGCACATCTGGTATGTGGGAAAGCTGTCAGAATCAAAGCAGTTACTTTTGTTAAAGCCACTGACAAATGGACCCAGGGATGGCCATGGAGGGCAGGTTCTCAGCCATCCTGCCTGAGAACAAGAATGATCACAAAAGACTCTGCAGATCCTCGACCTACATAAAGGCCACCAAAACCTTGCACAAAAAATACTTCTGTGAGGACATCTGCCTAGTGACTGCCTGTCCACCCGCAGGCTGGTACCACCCGTTATTGATCCCAGTAACCAAGGATAATTGATCCAAAACACCTCCGACACTGCTTCACTTTCCCTTAGAGCAGTGGTTCTCAACCTTCTATAATACAGTTCCTGTGGGTCGTGACTCACATGTTGAGAACCGCTGCCTTAGAGAATCTCTGTTTTCTTTTGTGTCCCTCAATGTGTACAATTTGCTGTGGCACAAGTATTCCCACTATGACATCCATTTCTGAAGGGACATCATTTTCTCTTAAAGAGGTTCTGTTACTCAGGGTGACCAGCAGGAAGGTCCTAGATGGCAAATCTTTCCTCAGTGAAGGGCAAGGGTCTTCCAGGGGTGGTGGGTGTTTCGGAGGTAGGTAGAAGGGGCGAGTAGACACCTTTAAGTGGTGAGAGTGCACCTGCAAAAAGCTGAGCCTGGAGCCTGGTGCTCAGCGTGGTGCCCTGACATCCAAGAGCCGCCAGTGGTGTGGAAACGGGGTGTGCTGTGGTTTTTCTCTAGGTTTTTCTAATTTAGGAGCAGCTCAGAGTATGCCAGAGGCTCAGGTATTCAGACCCAGGGCTAGCTGGACAACGCAGGGGCCAGGGAGCCGTGAGGGACGGGTGCAGAGTGAGTCACCTTTGGGGAGAAGCAGAGGAAGGCAGGAAGCAGACCCGTGCGTGTGTGTGCGTCTGTGTTTACGTGTGCGGGTGCGTGGGTGTGTGCAGGTGTGTATGTGTGCGCGCACGCGCATGCACGATGGCTAGTGAGGCAAATGGGAACAGCAGGCGTTGGAGGTTCCACAGTGTCCCACAGGATTGAAACTGAAGGGCAGGAAGTGGAGGGGACGTTGAGGTGCCTGCCTTAGGTTGTGGTGTGGTTGCTGGTGACGAGAAGCTTGGTGCTGTGGCCTGAGCAGTGGGTTCTCAAGGGAGAGACCAGGGCCATGCACTTGGCCGCTGGGCAAGGGGAGACATGGGAGTGCCAGGTAAAGGGGAGGTGGATGCCGCCGAGAGGGCGGTGTCCAGGGGCAGGGCACCACAAGGGGAGCAAGGAGGAAGAGAGGAGTTGGGGAGGCATCCGGGAAGCACACGGGCGGCCATCCAACCTTGGCCAGGGAGTAGGGTGTGAGGGGGGTGCCCCTACATTGAGTTTCTATTACTAGCATTCTTGGCATGTTAGAAAGAAAAAAATTTTTGTTAGAAAAATAGGGAGACTGTATCAGTTCTTGGGCGGCTCACTTCTCCCAGCTCTGGAGGCGGCAGGCCTAGTATGGTCTGGCCTCTGGTGGGCTCTGCCTGCTCAGCTGACCCCTGCTCGCCTTTCCTGCGCACCTGCCACCTGCCACGGTGGGGCGGCTCCAGCTCCCTGAAGTCTCCAGGAATAAGGACGACACCATTAACCCTAACTACCCCTTATTCATTCCCCACCCCCACACCTACTGCACGAAGCAGACGCTGGTTCGCGGTGAAACGGGTTCTGGGGCTCCCGCCGGCCGGCAGGTCAGGCCCGAAGGACCGAACCAGCACTTCCGGCTGCGAGTTCCTGGGCGACGGCGCGGCCGCTGCTTGCTGAGTCTAGTACCCGCTTCATGATATTTCTACCTGCTGGGATAATCAAGACGTCTTACTGGACTAACTTTGGCTGTTATTTGTCACCTTTTAAAACACATAGCTCCTAGAGACAGGTGCAGCCCCGTGGCGTCCGCAGGCGCCTGGCCCGAGAGTGCGTCAGGAACTGCAGAGCCACACAGGCTGTCCGCAGGGAAGCCTGGCGGTGGCCGATCGCAGGTCCCCAGAGTCCGAAATCCCCGTTGGAACCTCAGGGCAAACAAGGACACGGCCCCTTTAAGAGGGGCTGTCGGAAAGGGCATGACGTCATAGGAGCGCGGAGGGCGGGTTCTGTGCGTAGCCGCGGCGTTCGCCTCCCTGACTGACAGGAGCGCTCCAGTGGAGAGGTCCGCACCAGACTCCAGAGCAGGCCCTCCCTGCCGCCAGGCCCCGCCCCGACCTCAGGCCACGCCCTCTCCTGAAACCCCGCCCAGGAGTGCCGGTCTGGCCTCCGAGCATACTTCTCGGAGCAGGCCCCACCCAGATTTCTGGCTCCGCACAGGCCCCGCCTTACCTCGCCCAGGCCCCGCCTAGCCCCCCAGTCTGGTCTTGCTGCGGATCAAGTCACGCCCCCGCGCAGTCCACCGCCCTGCTCCCCGGCTCCAGCGAGCAGGGTCCCATCTTCTAACTCCGCCCCGCGCAGGCGCACGCCCCACCCCCAGCCGGGCTTCGTCCCTTTCAGGCGGTGTGTAGCCTTGGGCCTACTCCGGGCTCCGGTGCAGACCCCACCCCGTTCAGGCCCCGCCCCACCCCAGCTCCGCCCCCAGGTCCCCTCCGCTCGAGTGCAGGCCCCGCCTCGGTCCTGGCTTCGCGCAGGCCCCGCCCCGCCCCCGCAGGCCCCGCCCGGGCCCGGCTCCGCGGGGCGGGACTCGCTGTGAGCCCGAGTCGGCGGCGGCTGCTGCGGGAACTTTCCCGGCGGGGCTAATGGCTGCGCGCGGGCCGCTGTGAGGCGCGGCGGCGGCGAGCGATCGGGCGCGGGGCCGCGGAACCGCGGAGCAGCGAGCGAGCGAGCGCGAGGCCGGAGCCCCGGCCAGGCCCGGCCCGACCCGCCGGCCCGCGATGCGCCCCGGGGCCGCCCCCCGGCGCAGCTGACGCCGCGGCCCCGCGAGACCCCGCCGGCCCCGGAGGAAGCGCCGTGCCGCCCAGCCCAGCGCCCGCGCCGCCCAGCACGATGGCGGGGAAGGCGGCCGCCCCGGGCACGGCGGTCCTGCTGGTCACGGCCAACGTGGGCTCTCTCTTCGACGACGTAAGTGCCGCCGCCGGCAGGCCGGGCCCGCAACTGGCCCGGACCCCGACCCGGAGCCCCAAATCCCCCGACCTCACCCAGAGCCTGGGACCCCCAACCCACAGACCCTGCCTGAGCCCGGGCCCTGGATCCTGGGCTCCCAGACCTCAGACCCCGACCCTAGGACCCCCAACAGGCAGACCGGAGTCCCGGACCCTGGGCCTCCAGACCTCTCATCGGGAGGCTGGGACACGTCGACCCGTGGACCCATGTACTGAAACCTGCCTAGGCTGGCCCTGTACCCTGGAACTTCAGACCTGACATCCCCGGCCCGGGCCCCCCAGCTGGCAGAACTTGGTTCTGGACCCTGGGCTCCCAGACCTTACACTCCAAGCCCGGGACCCTGAATCCGTGGACCCTGCCTGAACCTGGACCCTGGACCCCCAGACCCTAGACCCCCCAGACCTCACATGCTGAGCTTGGGACCTACAACCCACAGAACTCATAGCCTGGGCTCCCAGACTTCTCACCCTGGATCTGGGACACCCATCCCAGTTGGGAGTGTGCTCAGATCCCTCTGTGGCAAGTGAAGGAATTCTTTCTTGTTGGGAAGAACTCTGCTTGAGGCTGGGTCTTGAGTCCCTGGGCTCTGGACCCCTAAACTGTGATCCTTAACCCTGAGCCTGAAATACCAAACTCTGAGCCCTGAACCCTGGACTGTGGTCTTGAACTCTGATGAGCCCAGAATCCTGGACCCGGAGACCCTAAATCCCCAGACCCTACCCCTGAGCCCAGAACCTCATACCCCTGCCCTGATGCCCAAGCACTGGACCCAGACCACTGAACTGATCTCAAGCCTGGAACCCAAAACTTGGTCTCTGAACTGCAGCCCACAAACTCTGGCTGCTGAACCATAACCCCAGAACCTTGCCTCTGAAACCTGTCTTCAAATCCTGATGGGAAAACTCTAGTCCTTGAATCTCAGTTCTGACTCCTGTTCACAGTCTGGGGAACCCAGACCCCAGAAACCTAGTCTGAGAGCATCAAACCCCAAACCCGACTCTATCTGTGATTCCTGAATTCTATCCTAATCCTGGATCCCCAGATCCAGGCTCCTGGCTCTGAACCCTGGAGCCCTTGTGCTGAAACCTTGGCCTCAAACCTCTGTCTGAGGTCCCCCAACCCTGGAAAATAACTATAGATCCTAACCCTAGAACTGACTTTGAATTTGGCCCCCAAACCCTGAATTCTATCTAAGTCCAGAGTTCCAGCCTTTAAACTTGGTCTATTGCTGCCTAACCCTGACTCTGAACCCTAAATCTCAACTCAAACCCCACCTCCTCTCCTGGGACACTACTCCCAACTCTGGTCCCTTGCTCCCGACTTCCAGTGCCTTCTACCACACTTCTACCCCTGAGTTCCAAACCTTAGCCCTCAAACCAGGGCCTTGAGCCCCAGGCCCCTGAACCCTGGTCCCCGCACCCCAACCTGGGTTCCTGAGTTTTGATCCTGGGCCCTCCACTCTGGGCCTTGTACCCTGGCCCCGTATGCCTGGGGTGTTTGCCTCTGTCTGTGGCTGAGTAGGGCCCCTGGGATAGGGACCCTCACCTTACACTTAACTTAGTGTCTCTTTAGTTCTTAAGTAAGGGGAGTCTGTTGAAAGCCCAGAGAGGCTTAACCCTTAAACCTTTTCTGTTTCTTATTCATTAAAGAAAAAGATGCAGAGAAGCTTTTCAAGGCCAGAAAAGGGATGCTGACTGCCTGAGATCTCTGCCTTCTAGCGCCACCCCTACCTGATCCCCAGTCCCACCTGGGAACTGAGGCAGCCTGGTCTCTGAGGAGATGGGGAGCCTGGGCCCAGTGTGCACCAGCAGCTCCTAGAGGCAGGCTGAGGCTGCCCTAGTTCGGCGTCTCAGCCACGGTGCCACCCCGCTGTTGGTGCTTACACTGCCAACCCAAATAAAGCAGAATGCAGCTCCAAGTGGCACAGATGGAGCTGCGGAGCCACGTACTTCCCTCCCTCCCCTTCCCGAGGTGGACAGTTTGGTGCAGCGCCAGTTGTATGATGGATGTGTACCACTGATACAAGCACTGAACAAGGACTGAAATTAGATTTCAGGAGAAGGATTTTGTTTCTTTGCCGGCTGCAGGCCTAGGTGCAGTGTGCCATTAAACTAAGTTCAGGCTAGTTTTGGTTCCTATTAATAAAAGATGGGGCTATTTTTGTGTTCTCTCCTCTACCTTCTGAGAGCCCGTATATTGTGCTTACCTGCTGGAGATGAGTGCCGTTGTCATGGACTTTGTCATGGTCAACTTTATCTACTTTTGCATTTGATCATTTTCTGCAAAAGTGCTTGGCATGAGTGTGTGTCTGTATATTTAGCATTCTATTCTAGGCCTTCCAGTAACATGTCACTATAACATGGTTTGTTCAGATGATTCAGATCCGTTAGCTGTGGCTTCAAAGCCTCAGAAATGTCAGAAAAATTAAGCATGGTGGGCATTTTAGTCTCAAAAGGAAAAGAATTTTGCTGTGCAAACGTTCTTTCCAGTAATCTTTGATTGTGAGTTCTAGTGTTTTTGTTGGGTTTCAGCTATATACACATATTTCTCTCTGTTGATATTAAAATGGGTAACTTAATTCACTTGTGTTTAGCAACATGTTCTGTCTGAATTCTCACTTTTCTTAAGGCTATATGGAATTTTGCATTAAGTTTGTGTTTAGAAGGAACATTTGGTAAACAGTACACAGGTTAATCCTATGACACATGTTGTGATCTGAAGGCGAGGCAGGGAAGCACCTGTGGTTCCTGCCAGGTTTACGACTGCATGAAGCTGTCTCCCTCTGCCTGATCCCTCTGGGTGATGCTGGGGCACCAGGTGGAAATCGTCATTTCTGGTCTGGGGCCCCCTTCCTGGCTCCAGGTTTGGGATGTGGTGCTTATGGGATAGAGGTTGAGCTGGGAGAGTGAATCTTGAGTGAAGGAAATTTTAATTCCTTGGTTTGTACTAGACTTCAGAAGCTCTTTGCGAGACACGCACCCCAGCTGCCGAGTATGCTCAGATGCCACTGAGGCCAGTGAAGGAATTCTTTCTTGTTGGGCTCCATCATCTCAGAAACTAACTCCACAGGCTCATATATGACCAGTGAATTACCCACTTTCTCCAGGTCACGGTTCCTAGGAGGAAGGTGTCTGAATCTGAAACAGCCTTGCTGGCCTGCAATGGGCACCGTTTTCCACTCAATGTACAACGATAGGTGGTTGGCTTCTTGTGTAGGTTTTAAAGTCTCCCTCACAAGCCCCCCATGCTGCCTATCTGGAGGCCACCTGCTGGAGTGCTGTGCAGGACACTTTGATCATGGTTTGCATGGCCTAAGCCTCCTCCCCAAGAAGCTGCCTGACCATGTGGGGTCGAATGACTGAGGACTGGCATGTCTTGTTCTGCTTCCTCGTCACTGCTGCTGGCTTTGTCGTGTCCCCAGGACACCATGCTGCAGTCTACCGAGCTGTCCCCACTGAGAAACCTTCATTTTTTTCTGAGGCTTTGGTATGAGAGGCAGTGTTGTGGGGAATTCCTTGCGTGGTCTTCACACAGTTAACCCTCATAACCTCAGGTGTCATAGAGGACCCTAAGGAGTTCTTGCTCCTGTAGGCTTTCACCACCAGCATTCGCCACATTGGACATTGAAGTGGAGGAAATGTCAAGGCATGAGGACATGCCACATAGGCTGGCGGGGCAGTGACACTGTCACACAGCACGTGCCTTCTACAGTGGTCCGTAGGCTGGCAGGACAGTGACTGTGCCACATACCATGCCCCTCTGTGATGATCCGTAGGCTGATGGGGGCAGTGACGCCACTACACAGCTTGCACCCTCTGCGATGACCCGCTGCTCACTGGGGGAGAGTGAAGAGGGAAGGGAAGTCATTCTGGCATGGTATGGAAGTGCCTTTGACTACACTCTGGGACCTCTGTCGGAACTGGTGGCCTCTCCCACTGTCCTGCACATCTCCTGTCCTGCACAGGCCTAGCGGTGGCTGGGGGTGCCTGTGCCCCTCCCAGTTTGTCACAGCCCAGGTGGGGCTGCCCTTAGTGAGCCCTGTGGCTGTTCTTGGTTCCTGAATCAGACTCCTGCTGCTACTCCACCCCAGGCTGCGGAAGACTGGCCGCCCAAGCCTGTCCTGCTGGCCGTGGCTGGTGGCTTGGCAAGCAGGTATCTGGCCTTTGGTACCTCAGTGGGAAGAGTGAGCTCCTGTTGGCCGTGGTTTCAGAGCTCCACTCAACCCCACATGGTCAGGCAGCTTCTTGGGGAGGAGGCTTAGGCCAGCAGCAGTATTCTGAGAGCACAGCCCACTCCTGGGTGTCCGCCTGCAGCCCTGCCTGCTGCTTCAGAGCCCACTGTCCCCCTTTCTGCCCGGTCAGCCCCTGCGCAACCCTCCTTTTTGCTCAGCCTGGGTGGCATGGGAGTGGGCTCTGCAAGGGGCCCGTGGGCCTCCCCACTGCAGGTGTTTCCGAGCCCTGGAGTGCATAGGGGTGGCTGCGGGGTGGGTGTCCCTCTCTCCTGTGGCTTCAGGGTTGCCCTTGTTTTTAGATGGTTCTGTCAGCATCCCTGGTGCTGCAGTTTCTTCCACCTTAAAAACTCTGAGCCCCATCCCCTGCAGCCTCCACTAGGCATCCTAGCCCCCAGCCCAGTGACAGGGGCCCCCATGTAGGTCACACCCAGTGGTGTCCTGGTCCATTCTCTGTCCCAGCTCTGGCCTCTTCTTCTTCCAGGACTTTTCGTTTGGTAAAATGGCTTTTCTGAGGCAGAATCCACACGCTATACCCTTTTGCTTCAAGTGAGTGATTCGTTGGTTTGTGGTACGGTCCTAGGGCGTGCTGCTATCACCACACAGTAACGAGACCCTGTATGAGTGAGTCCCCCTTCTCCCCGACGTCCCCACCCTACAGCCACAAGAACACGTGGTGTCCGTGGATCTTCCTGTTCTGGATGTTATGTAGAGCGTGGGTTCCAGGTTCACTTCACCTCTTTACAGCAGAGGATGTCCATTTGTGGCTCTACTGTGCCCATGTGGCTTGTCGTCACCTGCCCATGGGTGTGGGCTGTTCCCATTTTCTGGCTATTGTGGACAATGTTGCCACGAATGTCTGTGTAAGTGCCTCATGTGATGTGTTTTCAGTTCTGCTGGGTGTGCCTGGTTGTGGGACTGCTGTCCTCGGTAAATGCACATCTAACCTGGGGGACCTGAGGGCTGTCTCTGTAGCGGCTGCAGCATGGCACTGGAGGGCTCCAGCCTTCGTGCCTTCCCTACAATTACTGTTCTGTGTCTGTGCCCAAGGCCTTTCTTGGCTTTCTGATGCCTGTCAGTCCGTGTTTGGGCACCTGGGCACAGGCTGGCCACCCTCCTCTGGAGTGGCACTCACCTCATGGGATGTCATCCGATGCGCGGCTATAAGTGCCATCTCTGCAGTGCCACACCACAGGGAGAAGAGCTCGACCAGGTTGTGGTGTGTGGGCCATGAGCAGGCCACTGTGGAGTGCCAAGCTCCTGTAGGAGGCAGGGATGGGGGGAGGAAGTCGGAGCTCCATGCACCCTCCCAGGCTCCTTGCACCTTCATGCCTGTCCTTGGGGCCTGGGTAGGGCTGAGCAGTACTTTCGGGGTGCCTGGGCAGTTGATAAAGTGGTAAGTGAGCCTGGGCTTACCAGCCTGCTGCCAGTGGTCAGCTGAGAAAAGTTTGTCCCCTTCAGCTGGCTGCCACACTGCTTCCCATCTGCTTGGTACCCAGGACTCCTGGGCAGCACCAGGGATGCTGACAGAACCATCTAGAAGCTGGGTACCTGCACTTTGCAGTGGTCCCTGGTTTATCTACTGGCCCTCCTGGCACACCTGAGAGCTGGCTGCCTGGGCAGGACGTGGCTTTTCATGTCTCTGTGCCTCTGCCTAAGCAGTCCTTTCCCAGGGTTTCCTCCTGGCTGCCTTACCCAGGCAGGTGGGATCTTCCTCATCAGGTGCAGCCCACTGGTCCTGGCTCTGGGGGAGCCTCCAGCCTGGTATAGACTCCCCCACCTTGCCTCCCCTTCTCCTGGTGCAGCTCTCTGTTCCATGCAGTCCTCCCCCCAGTGTAGTCCTCCCCCCAGTGCAGTCCTCCCCCCAGTGCAGTCCTCTCCCCAGTGCAGCCCTCGCCCAGTGCAGCCCTCCCCCCGTGCAGTCCTCCCCCCAGTGCAGTCCTCTCCCCAGTGCAGCCCTCCCCCAGTGCAGCCCTCCCCCCAGTGCAGTCCTCCCCCCAGTGTAGTCCTCTCCACAGTGCAGCCCTCCCCCAGTGCAGTCCTCCCCCCAGTGTAGTCCTCTCCCCAGTGCAGCCCTCCCCCCAGTGCAGC
>CAUYON010169465.1:0-10304 GCA_963573935.1 Arctocebus calabarensis
AACATTAGTAATGAAGAGTTTGACTGCCACTTGCTTGATGAAGGTTTTACTGCCAAGGACATTCTGGACCAAAAAAATCAATGAAGTTTCCTCTTCTGATAAGGATGCCTTCTATGTAGCAGACCTCAGAGATGTTCTGAAGAAACACTGAAGATGGCTAAAAGCTCTTTTTTGTCTCACTCCCTTTTATGCAGTCAAATGTAATGAGGGTAGAGCCATTGTGAAGACCCTCACTGCCATTGGGACAGGATTTGACTGTGCTAGCAAGACTGAAGTACAATTGGTGCAAAGTCTCAGGGTGCTTCCAGAGAGGATTATCTATGCAAAACCTTGTAAACAAGTGTCTCAAATTAAGTACGCTGCCAATAATGGGGTCCAGATGATGACTTTTGACAGTGAAGTCAAGTTGATGAATGTTGCCAGAGCAAATCCAAAGGCCAAGTTGGTAAACAGCAGATTACCACTGATGATTCCAAAGCAGTCTGGGACTCAGTGTTAAATTTGGTGCCACACTCAAAACCAGCAGACTTCTTTTGAAACGGGCAAAAGAGCTAAATATTGATGTCATTGGTGTCAGCTTCCACATAGGAAGTGACTGTACTGATCCTGAGATCTTTGTACAGGCAATTTCTGATGCCAGCTGTGTCTTTGACATGGGAGCTGAGGTTGGTTTCAGCACGTACCTGCTTGATATTGGTGGTGGCTTTCCTGACTCTGAGAATGTGAAGCTTAAATTTAAAGAGATCACTGGTGTAATCAACTCAGCATTGGACAAGTACTTTCCATCAGACTCTGGAGTGAGAATCATAGCTGAGCCAGGCAGATATTATGTTGCATTAGCCTTCACACTTGCAGTTAATATAATTGCTAAAATATTGTATTGAAGGAACTGATAGGCTCTGATGATGAAGATGAGTCCAGTAAACAAACCTTTATGTATTACATCAATGATGGAGTATATGGATCGTTTAATCACATCCTTTATGATCATGCTCATGTAAAGCCTCTTCTGCAAAAGAGACCTAAACCAGATGGGTAGTATTATTCTATTCATCCAGCATCTGGGGACCAACATGTGATGGCCTTGACTGGATAGTTGAGCACTGTGACCTGCTGAAATGCATGTGGGCGACTGAATGCTCTTTGAAAATGTGGGTACTGGCTCGGCGCCTGTGGCTCAAGCGGCTAAGGTGCCAGCCACGTACACCTGAGCTGGCGCGTTCGAATCCAGCCTGGGCCTGCCAGACAAAACAACAATGACAGCTGCAACTAAAAAAAATGGCTGGGCGTTGTGGCGGGCACCCGTAGTCCCAGCTACTTGGGAGGCGGAGGCAGGAGACTTGCTTGAGCCAGGAATTGGAGGTCTCTGTGAGCTGTGATGCCACAGCACTCTACCCAGGGTGACAGCTTGAGGCTCTGTCTCAAAAAAAAAAAAAAAAAAAAAATTAAATAAATAAATACAAATAAATAAATAAATGAAAATGTGGGTGCTTACACTATAGCTGCTGCTTCTACTTTCTTTCTTTCTTTTTTTTTTTTTGAGACAGAGCCTCAAGCTGTCATCCTGGATAGAGTGCAATTGCATCACAGCTCACAGCAACCTCTAATACCTGGGCTCAAGCGAGTCTCTTGCCTCTGCCTCCCAAGTAGCTGGGACTACAGGCATTTGCCACAACACCCAGCCATTTTTTGGTTGCAGCCACCATTGTTGTTTGGCGGGCCTGGGCTGGATTCGAACCCGCCAGCTCAGGTGTATGTGGCTGGCACCTTAGCCCGCTGAGCCACAGGCGCCGAGCCAATACACTAGATTTCTTTAGACTAATGTTAGCATGATAAATATTTTTTCATCCTTTTCTTTTTAATGTATTTATATTGAAATACCAAGAGATTTATTTATTAGACAGAGTCTCACTTTGTCACCCTTGGTAGAGTGCCATGGTATCATGGCTCATGGCAACCTCTTGGGTTCAAGTGATTCTCCTGCCTCAGCCTCCCAAGTAGTTGGGACTATAGGCTCCAGCTACAATGCCCGGCTAATTTTTTGAGACAGGGTCTCCCTCTTGCTCAGGCTGGTCTCAAACTCCTGAGCTCAGGCAATCCACCCTCCTCAGCCTCTCAGAATCAGCTGCCACTGTGCCAGACCAAGATTTATATATTTAAAGAGCATTTCTTGTAGATAGCATATAGTTGTGTTACTTTTAAAAATGCAACATGATAATCTTTGTCTTTTAATTGCCATATTTTTATCATTTACATTGAATGAGATTATTGATGTGGTTAAATTTGAGTCTATCATCTTGGTATTTCCTTTCCATTTGTTCTGTCTCTTCTTCAACTCCTTTTTCCATTCTCACCACTATTATTCATCATTATACAGGAAAGTTAGCAAATCGGGCAAAAATAAAGAAAAGAACAAACAAACAAATAAAGACATGGAGATTAGAAAGGAATAAATAAAAATGTCTTTATTTTCAGATGACATAATTACCTTTGTAGAAAATCTGATGAAATCTTTAAAAGGCTACTAGAACAAGTAAGTGAGTTTAGAAAGGCTGTAGGGTTACAAGATCATTATACAATAGCCATTTGTACTTGCATATACCAGAAATAATCAACTGACAATTTAATTTTTTTTCTCCTCACTCTGGGTGGCCGAGGCAGGTGGATTGTCTAAGCTCAGGGGTTAGAGAACAGCCTGAGCAAGAGCAACACTCTGTCTCTACTAAAAATAAAAATGCTAGCTGACTGTAGCCATGGGTACCTGTAGTCCAAGCTAGCAGGGAGGCTGAGGCTAGAGGATTGCTCAAGCCCAAGAGTTTGAGGTCGCTGTGAGCTATGATGTCTTGGCACTGTACTCAGGGCAACAGAATGAGACTCTGTCTCAAAAAAAAAAAAATGATTTTTTTTTCTTTCGAGACAAGATTTTGCTTTGTCTGCCCAGATTGAAGTGTAGTAGTGCAGCCATAGCTCATTGCAGCCTCAAACTCATGGACTTAAGTGATCTTGCTGTCTCAAATTTAAAAGAACATTTACAATAGCATACAAATAATTAAATACTTAGGGATAAATCTGAACAAAGGATGTGAAAAAATCCATTCCTTGAAAATTACAAAATGTTGATGACAGAGATTAATAAAAATCCAAATAAATGAGATAAAATAAAAATCCAATAAATGAGTTAATAAGTTGGAAGGGTTGATATTGTTAAGATATCAATTTTCCCAAATTGATATAGAAATTCAATATAATCCCATCAAAATCCCAGTGGGCTTTTTTGGGATAGAAATTGACAAACTGTCAAATTCATATGAAAATACTTAGAATAGCCAAACAATTCTGAAAATGAAGAGCAAGAGGGAAGGACTTACATTACCTGATTTCAAGAATTGTTATAAAGCAACAGTAATCAAAACAGTGTGGTATTGGCATAAAAACCATACTGTTGCTTTCAATGGGACAGAAAAGAGTCCAGATAAACCCACACATATATAAACAGTTGATTTTTGCCACTGGAGCAAAGACAATGTTATGAAAGAAGGATCACTTTTTAAAGAAATGATACTGAAACAATAAAGTATCTACTGCAAAAAAAAAAAAAAAGAAAGAAAGAAAATGTAGAAAGAAAAACCAAACTACCCAGAACACCTTAAATACATACCTCTCCTCATCTACAAAAATTAACTTTAAGTGGATCATAGACCTAAATGTAAAAACTTAGAAATACAAAATTTGCAGAAAAAAGGAGAACATTTCCATGATCTTGACTTAGGCAAAGATTTCTTAGCTATGACACCAAAAACACAATTCACAAAAGGAAACATTTATAAGTTGGACTTCATCCAAATAAAAGAACTTGTGCTTTTCAAAAGATATTGTTAGGAAAATGAAAAGACAAGCCACTGACTGTGAGTAAAATTTCGCAAGGCATATATCTGATAAAGAACTTTTGTCCCTAGTATAATAAATAAAGAACTCCCACAATTCAACAGTAGGAAAAGAAACAATCCAATGTTTTAAAGGTGTGGTGGTGGAAAATACTTCACCCAGAAAAAAATATATGTGGCAAATAAGCACATGAAAAGATGTTCAACATCACTAGTCAATAGGAATATAAAGCACATTGAGACAATACTGCACACATATTAGGATGCCTAAGTGAAAACAAGACCATTGCAAGTGTTTGCAGACTGTAGAGAAACTACAACTCTCATTCACGGCTGGTAGCAATGTAAAATGGTACAATCACTTTGCGAAACAGGCTGTTTCTTATAAAGTTCAATATGCACTTACCAGATGACCCAACCATTCTCCTTTTAGATATTTTATCCAAGAGAAGTGAAAATATCTGCCCATACAAAGATTTGTACATAAATGTTTATAATGTTTTATTTGTAATAACACCAAACTGGAAAAACCAAAATGTCTATTAAGAGATGAATGGGCAAACACATTTTGCTATATTCATAAAATGGAATACTACTTAGCAATATAAGGAAATAAACTATTGATGTACATGACAAGGATGAATCTCAAAAAAACAATTATAATGAGTGAAAGAAGTCAGACAAAAAAGCACACACTAACAAGTTCCATTTATATAAAACTCTAGAAAACACAAATAAATCTATAATAATTACAGAAAGCAGATCATTGTTTGCCTGAGGAAAAAGGAAAGAAAGGGAGAGATTCCAAGAGGGCATGAGGAAACTTTGGAGAATAGAGAATATGTTCACTGTCTTCTTCTTCTTTGCTTCTTTTTTTTTTTTTTGAGATAGAGCCTCACTATTGCACCCTCAGTAGACTGTCCAGTGCAACCTCAAACTCTTGGACGTAAGTAACTCTCTTGCCTCAGACTCCCAAGTAGCTAGGACTGCAGGCACCCGCAATCACACCCCTCTATTTTTGTTGTTGTTGTTGTCATTGTTATTTAGCAGGCCTGGGCTGGTATGAACCCACCAGCCCCAGTGCAGGTGGCCGGTGCCTTAACTACTGAGCTACGGGAGCCGAGCCTATGTTCACTATCTTGATTGTGGTGATGGTTTCATGATTACACACATATCTAAAACCTTTCCAAATTGTATACTTTGGTCAGGTGCAGTGGCTCATGCTTGTAAACCCAGCACTTGGGAGGCTGAGGTGGGTGGATTGACTGAGTTCACAGGTTAAGACCAGCGTGAACCAGAGTAAGACCTTGTCTCTAAAAATAACCAGGTGTTATGGTGGGCATCTGTAGTCCTAGCTAGTCAGAAAGCCGAGGCAAGAGGATCTTGTGAGCCCAAGAGTTTGAGGTTGCTGTGAGCTATGATGCCACAGCACTCTACCGAGGGCAAACAAAGTGGGACTCTGTGTGAAAAAAAACAAAACCAACAAAAGAACCCAAATTGTATACTTTAGATGAATTTTATTGTATGTCAATTATACTTAAGTAAAGCTATTTTAATATATTATTAATAAAGAAATACACTTCTAACAATCCATGTATAAAAGGGAAATAATTTAATAATACTTGGAGCAGTGTGAAAATGAAAATATGAAATATGAAAATACGAGGAAAAATAGTATTTTAAGGAAAAGTCATAGCCTTAAGTGATTATATTAGTAAAGCAGAAGGTCAAAAAGTAATGGGCTAGGGCAGCACCTATGGCTCAAAGGAGTAAGGTGCCGGCCTCATATGCTGGAGGTGGCAGGTTCAAACCCAACCCTGGCCAAAAACTGCAATAAATAAATAAATAAATAAATAAATAAATAAGTAATGGGCTAAGCATCCAACTTAAAAAGTTAGAAAAGAACAACAAAATAAACCTAATGAAAGAGGAAGGGAGATAATAAGAAAATGCAGAAATTAATGTAATGCAAAACAAAATGCAAAAAACTGACTAAAGTAAAAGTTAGTTTTTAGAAAAGAAATAACAAATTGCTGGCAAAACTTATCAAGAACAAAGATATGATATAGACAATATCAGGAATGGAAAAGTTCACACTTAAGATACAGCAAGGATTAAAAAGAGAATATTATGAGCCACTTTATGAGAACAATGTAAAAATTCCTTAAAACTATAACTCTTTGAGTCGGGTGTGGTGGCTCATGACTGTAATCCCAGCACTCTGGGAGGCCAAGGCGGGTGGATTGCCTGAGCTCACAGGTTCAAGACCAGCTGAGCAAGAGCAAGACCCCATCTCTAAAAATAGCTAGGCATTGTGGCAGGCACCTGTAATCCCAGCTACTCAGGAAGCTGAGGCAAGAGGATCATTTGAGCCGAAGAGTTTGAGGTTTCTATGATGACACCACGGAACTTTATTAGGGTGACAGAGTGAGATTGTCTCAAAAAAACAAAACAAAACAAAATTGAATCAGTGGTTTAAAAGTTCTCTCCCACTTACCCCTATAAACTTGAAGCAAATTCTAACATATTTTCAAGGAATGAATTTCCAAAGTCATATAACTTCAGTTAGCAAATAGCAAAGGAGAACATCTTCCGTTTAATTATTTGAGGCTGGCAAATTATTATATGTGCAAATCACACAAGGATGTTGTAAGAAAAGAAATTTATAAGTCAATCACTGATGAACATAAAAGCAAAACTCTTAAACTATTAACAGAGCAAATACTGCTGCACATAAAGAAGACAGTAAACCATCTTCAAGTTATCTTTATGCCAGGAGTAATTCAACATTAGGAAATCTATTAATGTAATTAAGTACATTAATAGATTAAAGGAGAAAAGCTATATGATCAACTCATTATATGCCGAGAAAAGTGGCATGTGAAATTCAATATCCATTCATGATTCAAAAAAAAAATAAACTTTAATCTGACGAAGCACAGCTACTAAATAGCTACAGTATAGGTACTCTTGAGGTTCTAGTCCATGCAATAAAGCAAGAAAAAGAAATAGGATCAGGTGCCACTTGTTCACACCTGTAATCCTAGCAATTTGGGAGGCCAAGATGGGAGGACTGCTTGAGATCACAAGTTCAAGACTAGACTAAACAGAATTGACACTATCTCTACAAAAAACAGAAAAATTAGCTAGGTATGGTGGCATACACCCATAGTCCAAGCTGCTGGGGGGGCTGAGGCAAGAGAATCACTTGAGCCCAGGAGTTTGAGGTTGCAGTGAGTTATACTAAGACCACTGCACTCTAACCTGGTCTACAGTGAAACTGCCTCAAAAAAAAAAAAAAAAAAGAAAAGAAAAGAATAAAATAGAGTATACATGTATAACAATTGGACAGGAAAAAATAAAAATTATTTTTAGATAAGATAGCTAGCTACTACATTGAAAACCCAAACAAGGCAAATCACCTGTAAAAATCAATTGCATTTCTCCATACTATCTAACAATGTATTGTAACACATTAACAAAAGATACCATTGGGGAGGGGCAAGATGGCCAACTGGAAGCAGCTTCCAACAGAGGCTCCTGTCCAAAAGGAAAGGTAACCTCCAGAAACTGCCCAATTGAGCCGAAGACTGGGAGCCCAGCCAAGAGAGAGAAGTGATAACTGCAGGTCACCTCTGAGGCAAGCTGTGACTTCCAGAAACCAAGCTTTGGGCAGAAAAACTGAACTAGTTTTCGGCCATTCTAAACTTCAAGGACACCCTTCCCCCATTACCTGACGCACCAGAAGCCTGACCTCTGCTGAAACTGAGGGAGAACGAGAAGCACCCACCCTCCCTATCTGCCAGACCAGGCGGCCCACCAGGTAAGAGACTCCAGGGCCCCACTGAGCCCCCACCAGCCTACAGGCCAGGGACATTGCCGGGCATTCAGCGGGTCCAATCACCGGGCCTCGGCCTGCTGTCCACAGCAGCCAGGCACTCTACTGGGACCCCTTCTGCGGCCAGGAACTCCACTGGGACTTTGGCGCACCCTGACTGGCACCCTGCCAGGCCTTGATCTGCCACCAGCAGTGGCCAGAAAGACCGCTGAGAATCCCGCCTATCTGAACCCAACCTATCTGTACCCAACCCGGCCTGCAGGCCTCCGGACACCCACCCGGCTCGGATCCGTGCCCCAGGCCCGCCGTCCATAGTGGCCAGGAAATCCACTCCACCGGACGCCAATGCGGCCAGATTGGCACCACGTTGGGCCTTGGCCCACCGCCAGCAGTGGCCAGGAATTCCACTGGGACTCCTGCCTGGCATCGATCTGTGCCCCGCCCGGCCTCGGCCTGCCGCCGTCTGGGACTCCCCCTCCCCCCGCAGCCCCCCCCACCCGGTTCCCATCCATGCCCCAGGCCCACCACCCACAGTGGCCAGGAACTCCACTCTGCCAGGACCCCCACGCAGCCCCAATTGGCACCCCGCTGGGCCTTGGCCTGCCAGCAGCTGCCAAGGAAATCTGCTGGGACTCCTGCGTGGCACCAATCTGTGCCCCACCTGGCCTCGGCCTGCCGCCTGCCAGGACACCCACACGGCTCTGATCTGCGCCCTCCCAGAATCGGCCCTCCGTTTGCAGCAGCCAGGGACTCCACTGGGCCTTGGCTCACCACCTGGTCTGCTGTGGCCAGGGACTCTGCCAAGAACTTGTCAAACCTCTGCCTGCCTGCCCGGGCCAGGAACTCTGGGAGCCACACAACCCGCCTCCTCCCCTCCCCTCTCTGTCTCCGCACCAGCCCCCTGGCCAGGGACTCAGGAGGTTTCACCACCCATGCCCTCCCTCTGGAGCCCTCCTCTCAGCCAGAGACTGCTGGAGGCATAGGTTCCCTCTGAAAGGCCACCGGGTGCCCCATCTGATGTCCTGCTGCTTGATCTGGGCGTGCTACACTCCGGAGCTGCTTTATAAGTCCCAGAGGAGCTACACAGGGTCACTCCCTATAAAGATCCAGCAACAATAACGATTAAAAAGAAAAAAAAAAAAAAATCCAGCAACAACAGAGTGATCCTGCCAGGGTCTGATCTGGGAGAGACACCTCCCCAACTCTGAGGACGGTCATAGGCAACAGTGAAAAATACTCATGAGGCAGAATCAACAGAAAAACTCTGGCAATATGAATAATCAGAGTAGATCAATTCCCCCAAGGAATGACAAGGTAGATATAGCACAAGATCCCTTGCATAAGCAAATGGCTGAGATGTCAGAAATTGAATTCGGAGTCTGGATAGCCAATAAGATCAGCAGAATGGAGGAAAAGATGGAATTAGAATTTCAAGCAGTAATCCAAAAATGACTCAAAAGATGTCTCAAGAATTGGACGAATTCAAAGACAAAATGACCAAAGGTTTTAACACATTGAGACAAGAAGCTGCAGCCCTCAAAGATCTGAGAAATATAGCAGAATCCCTCAATAACAGAATGGAGCAAGCAGAAGAAAGGATTTCTGACATGGAAGACAAAGTTTTCGAATGCTCCCAAACTTCCAAAGAAGAAGAGAAATGGAAGGCAAAAATGGATCACTCTCTCAGACAGCTCTGGGATAACTTGAAGAAAACCAATATTCGCCTTATAGGAATACCTGAAAACGATGAAGTGGCGTCACAAGGCACAGAGTCTCTTCTTTATGAGATTATGAAAGAGAACTTTCCGGATGGGCCAAGAGATTCTGAAATTCAGATAGCAGACAGTTTCAGAACCCCAGCATGACCCAAACCGAATAAAACATCCCCCAGGCACATCATAATTAAGTTCACTAAAGTTAATGTGAAGGAGAAAATTCTGAAAGCAGCCACACGTAAGAAATCCATTACCTACAAGGGGAACAATACTAGAATAACTGCAGATCTCTCTGATCAAACCTTTCAAGCTAGAAGAGAATGGTCATTGACTTTTAATCTCCTAAAACAAAAGAACTTTCAACTGAGGATCCTGTACCCAGCTAAACCAAGTTTCATTTATGATGGAGAAATTAAATACTTTAATGACATCCACATGTTGAAGAAATTTGCTACAACTAAACCAGCTATTTATTCTCAGACCTATCCTCCATAATGACCAGCGCAAACCTCCAGCACAAAAGTAAATTCACCCAGAAACTTTTTATCAAATTTCATCTTCCACGGTGATGAAAGGATTAAAAATGTCCACTGGACTTTCTAAAGATTTATCATTACTTTCAATTAATGTGAATGGTTTAAATTGTCCTCTAAAGAGGTATAGGTTGGATGACTGGATACAAAAATTCAGGCCAGATATCTGCTGAATACAAGAATCTCATCTTACCTTAAAGGATAAATTTAGACTCAAGGTGGAGGGATGGTCATCTATATTTGGGTGTTGCAATCTTATTTGCAGATACAATAGGCTTTAAACCACCCAAAGTAAAGAAGGATAAAGATGGACATTTCATATTTGTTAAAGGTA
>CAUYON010169468.1:0-10368 GCA_963573935.1 Arctocebus calabarensis
CTGGTTATCATATAAATCCAAGAATATTAACCTTTGTAGATTAGAAATATTTTGGATCCGAGTTATAAAATTGTGTTGAAAGTTTAATAAACGAAGGTGTTCTTCCCCATCAATGATAGGACACACAGTCAGCTTTTGCCTTTCTAAGGTCAACCTGTCTGAGTAAAGAATTTTCTCTTCAGAAGAACGTTGGAGAATAGGAAATGATGGCATTGATGAGGTCACCAAATTAATATGATCACCTTGCCTACTTGAGTAGTTTTTCTCAAGGTCATGTTGTAAGAGTCTACTAGGGAATGATGATGTTTCTTTATTCAACCTGAATTCAACTTTGTTTTTGTCAGGAAGCGATGATGTTTGAATAACCAGATGAAGCCCACAGTTTACCTGAGCCTTTCACAGCAAACCAGCTCCACCTTCTGGGGAACCCAGATCCTGTACCTTCTCATTGTCTTTTAAAGGGGAATGTGAATCTTAGATTTGGAAAATGCTGCTAAGGAATGTCATAGATATTTTTATCAGTTATAGCAACATGCTACCCTCTAGGTCTAGAGATTTAAAGGGTGGACTCTCAACTTTTTTGATGGTGTCCTTTGTTAGTAAAAACTTAACAAATTTCATTTGTGTATTTATTAAAAAATTATAATTTGTATTAATTATTAATTATATGCTATACTAATATAGTATATATAAAAAGCAAAAGTTTTAACAGATTAAATATATAAATAGATAATATATTATTTTCTGCTCATATTCCTGGTGCGCAGATAACTCTTTCTGGAGATGACTGGCATAGAAGACATTGTTAGATTAAGTCAGAAGTCTGGGTTTTATTTTATTCTGTTGCATTAGCCAAATTAACTTCTTATTTCTAGGCCTCTCTCTTAAAACTTGGACTGAATTTCACAGGCTTTTTTTTTGGGGGGGTAAACAACTTATAAACAAATGTAATTTTTTATTACAATAGTTAGTTTAGGATTGTAAGAGTAAATATTAATTGTAGGAGTTACAATATTTGAACATAATTCTTGCCAACATTACCCACAATTTAGGGTAATGTTTGGATTTTTTTTTTACCAAAGGATATTTCTGTGATCTTGAATATCTTTTTATTGTCAAGCATGTTTGTGAAATATTGGATTAAGCCAAGTTAAATAGGTTTCTTCAAGGAACTTTTAATATACTACCATGCAGTGTAAATCTCCAAGAGAGGGGTAGAATGTTATTTCATGAGACCAGTATTACACAGAACATGCTTTGAGAAACTCTGGGTTTGAGAACTTTTTTGGGAGTTAAAGTGGTATAGGAGTTAAGCACATTGAATTTAGAGTCAGAAAGACCTATTATATTTGACCTGTTTTTTTTTATGGCCTCTTTTTACATTTTAAAATTATTTTTTAAATATATTTTTATTTTTATTGTTTGGGATTCATTGAAGGTACAAAGAATTAGGTTACACTGATTACATTTGTTAGATAAAGTCCCTCTTATAATTGTGTCCTACCCCCAAGAGGTGTACCATTCACCGTGACCCCCATCCTTCTCCTTTCTCCTCTCTCCTCACTTGCTCATCCCTCCCCCGCCTCCCAACCCCACTTTGTATTAGCTTATCTACCACCTTCATTTAGAATTGAGTACTTTGGATTCTTGATTCTCCATTCTTGTGATGCTTTGCTAAGAAGAATGTGTTCCACTTTTATCCAGGTTGCTAAGAAGAATGTGTTCCACTTTTATCCAGGTTAATACAAATGATGTAGTTTCTATCTTTTTAATGGCTGAATAGTATTCCATGGTATATGTCTACCACAGTTTGTTAATCCATTCCTGGATTGGTGGGCATTTAGGCTGTTTCCACATTTTGGCTATTGTAAATTGAGCTGTGTTAAATAGTTTAGGACAATGTCCTTATGATAAAATCATTTTTTTTCTTCTGAGTAGATGCCTAATAATGGGATTGCAGGATCAAATGGGAGGTCTAATTTGAGTTCTTTGAGGGTTCTCCATATTTTTTTCTAAAAAGGTTGCATTAGTTTGCAGTCCCACCAGCAGTGTAAAAATGTTCCCTTTTCCCAACATCCATGCCAGCAACTGCTACTTTGAGACTTTGTAATGTGGGCCATTCTCACTGGGATTAGGTGATATCTCAGGATAGTTTTGATCTGGATTTTTCTGATGATTAGTTGATGATGAGAATTTTTTGATTTGTTTGTTACCCATTTGTCTGTGTTCTTTAGAGAGGGTTCTATTCATGTTTCTTGCCCAGTGATATATAGGATTTTTGTTGTTGTTGTTGTTAATTAATTTCAGTTCTCTGTTTATCTTAATTGTCAAGGTTTTATCCAATTCATGATAAGCAAATATCTATTCCCATTCTGAAGATTGTCTGTTTGCTTTTGTTGTTGTCTGTTTAGCTGTAGAGAAACTTTTCAGTTTAATTAAGTACCATTTGTTTATTTTTATTATTGTTGCAATTGCCGCAGAAGTCTTCTTCATAAAATGTTTCCCCAGGCCAACATTTTAAAGTGTTTTCCCCATGCTTTCTTAGAGGATTTTTATTGTTTCATGTCTTACATTTAAATCTTTCATCCACTTTGAATCAATTTTTGTAAGTGGTGGGAGTCAGGGGTCCAGTTTCAGTCTTTTAATTGTGGTTATCCAGTTTCCCCAGCACTATTTATTGAATAGGTATTCTTCTCCCCAGTGTACATACTTGTTTGACTTATCAAAGATTAGGTGGCTATTAAGATGTTAGTTTTCTATTTGGTTTAATGTCTCTATTTTTATGTCAATACCATGTTGTTTTGATCACTGTGGTCTTGTAGCATAGCTTAAAGTCTGGTTGGGTGAGAACCTCTGCCTTTTTTTTTTTGTTTACTTTATCCAAATTACTATGCGGGTACAATATTTAGGTTACATTGTTCTCACTTCTAGGTTAAAGTTCCATTTGTAGAAGAGTCCCTCACCCAGGGGGAGCGTTATACACCTTCACAATGTGCACATTAGGTGAGATCCCGCCTCATGCCTTCCCTCCTTCTGTGATATGTTCTCCCCTCTTCCTCCTCCCGCTTCCCTTTAACTCCAAACCAGACTACAATAGTGTTTTAGTGTTCTTAGGAACATGTAATCATTTGTATATTGATTTCATAATAGTATGGAGTACATTGGATATTTATTTTTGTATTCTTGCAATGCTTTACTAAGAAGAATGTATTTCAACTCCCTCCAGGTAAATAAAAGATGTAAAGTCTCTATTTCTTTTTTCTTTTCTTTTTTGAGACAGAGTCTCACTATGTTGCCCTCAGTAGAGTGCCATGGTGTCATAGCTCGCAACAACCTCAAACTCTTGGGTTTAAGCAATTCCCTTGCCTCAGCCTCCTAAATAGCTGGAACTACAGGCAACCACCACAACGCCCGCCTATTTTTGTTGTTGTTATGGTTATCATTGTTATTTAGCAGTTGGGCTGGTACAAACCTTCCAGTCCCAGTGTATGTTGTCAGTGCCCTAAAACCACTGAGCTGCAGATGCTAAGCCAGATCTCCATCTTTTTAAATGGCTGAATAATATTCCATGGTATACATATACTACAGTTTGTTGATCCATTCATGGGTTGATGGCAACTTAGGTTGCTTCCATGACTTGGCAATTATGAACTGGGCCACAGTAAACATTCTAATGCAAATGTATTTGTGGTGAAATGATTTTTGATCTTCTGAGTAGATACTTAGTAATGGGATTGCAGGGTTAAATGGAAGGTTTACTTTTAGATCTTTGAGGATTCTCCATACATCTCTCCAAAAGGGCTGTATTAGTTGCAGTCCCCCCAGAAGTGTAGAAATTTTCCCTTCTCTCCACATCCATGCCAGCATCTGGTGTTTTAGGATGTTGTGATGTGGGCTAATCTTGCTGGGGTTAGGGGATATTTTAGAGTGGTTTTGATTTGCATGTCTCTAATGATTAAAGATGATGAGCATTTTCTCATGTGTTTGTTGGCCATGTGTCTGTCATCTTTGAGAGAAGTTTCCGTTCAAATCTCTTACCCTCTTGTAAGAAAGGTTGTTTGTACTTTTCTTATTATTTAATTTGAGTTTTCTATAGATTCTATTTATCAGGCCTTTGTCAGATTCATAACATGCAAACATCTTCTCCCATTCTGAGGCTGTCTCTTTGCTTTGTTTGTGGTACTCTTAGCTGTACAAAAGCTTTTTAGCTTGATCAAGTCCCAGTTATTTATTTTTGGTGTTGCTGCAATTGCTGGAGGGAGGGGAGGGTTATTCCTCATAAAAGTTTTTTTCCCAGGTCAATATCTTCAAGTGTTTTTCCTACATTCTCTTCTAGAATTTTTAGTGTTTCGTGTCTTAAATTTAAATCTTTTATCCAACAAGAATCAATTTTTTTCAATGGTGAGAGGTACAGGTCCAATTTCAGTCTTTTGCATGTGGATAACAAGTTCTCCCAGCACCTTTTAAATAAGGATTGTTTTCCCCATTGCATATTTTTGTTAGGCTTATCAAAGATTAAATGATGATATGTGGCTTAGTTCATCTCTAGATTCTCTATTCTATTCCATACATCTGTGTCTTTATTTTTGTGATGGTACCATGCTGTTTTGATCACTATAGCCTTATAATATAACCTGAAGTCTGGCAATGTGATGCCTCTAGATGTGTTTTTATTTCTGAAAACTATATTTGCCATTCAAGGTGTTTTCTGGTTCCATATGGATTGAAGTACTATTTTTTCAAGATCTTTAAAGTATGACATTGGTTGCTTTGATGGGGATTGCATTAAACCTATAGATTGCTTTGGCTAGTGTGGACATTTTAATGATGTTGATTCTTCCCAGCCATGAGCATGGTATGTTCTTCTATTTGTTGACATCTTCTGCTATTTCATTTCTCAAAGTTTCATAATTCTCTTTATAGAGACCTTTCATGTCTTTTGTTAGATATGTTCCAAGGTATTTCATCTTCTTTGGTGCTATTGTAAAAGGAATAGAGTCTTTGATTTTTTTCTTGGCTTGACAGTTGGTGAAGGCAGATTTGTGGGTATTGATTTTGTAACCTGAGATGCTGCTGTATTCCTTGATCACTTCTAAGAGCTTTGTAGCTGAGTCCCTGGGGTTTTCCAGGTATAAGAACATGTCATCTGTGAAGAGGGAGAGTTTGACCTCCTCTGCTCCCATTTGGATTCTTTGATCTTCTTCTCTTGCCTGATTGCGATGGCTAGGACTTCCAACACAGGTATTAAATACTAGTGGAGACAGTGGGCATGCTTGTCAGGTTCCAGATTTGAGTGGGAATGCTTTCAGTTTCACTCCATTCAATATGATATTGGCTGTGGATTTGCTATAGATAGTCTCTATCAGCTTAAGGAATGTTCCTTCTAACTCTACTTTCTTGGGTGTTTTTATCATGAAAGGATTCTGGATATTGAAAGAATCATATGATCTTTGTTTTTGATTCTCTTTATGTGGTGTATTATATTTATAGATTTGTGTATGGTGAACCAAACTTGTGTCTCTGGGATAAAACCTACTTGATCATGGTGTATAACATTTTTAATGTGTTATTGTATTCTATTTGCTATTATCTTGTTGAATATTTTTGCATCAGTATTCATTAATGATATTGTCTATAGTTTTCTTTTTTTATTGGGCCCTTTCCTTGTTTAGCGATCAGAGTGATCTTTGCTTCATAGAATGTATTAGGATTTCTCCTTTCTCTATATTTTTGAAAAGTTTAGGCATTTTAGGAACTAATTCCTTTTTGAAGGTTTGATAGAATTCTGGTGTGAAGCCATCTGGTCCATGACTTTTCTTTTTTGGGAGATTTTGTATAGTTGATGCTATTTCAGTACTTGATATTCAAGATTTCTAGATATTTCTGGGTGAGTTTTGGAAGGTATTGTGCTTCCAGATATTGGTCCATCTCCTCTACATTTTCATGTTTCTGGAAATAAGAGTTTTTTATTTTTATTTTTTACATATACATATGTTTATTAGGTTTCCACTTTTTGCCCTTCACAGAATTAAAAAGGCTTAAAATTTAATAATAATAACAATGTTTAAGATAAGGACTAGAAATAAAAACCTTGTAAAGAATGAATGAAGATAAATACATTCAGAAAAGCAATCAGATGATTGCTGCATCGAAAAATTAAGCAATAATAATAATAATAATAATGGAAGAAAAGCAACATTCACATTGTCACATAAGAGTATGTCTATTATAGAATGCTTTGACTCTGAGGCTCAGTATGGAGTCATCAGTTAACTTCTTCTTATTTTTTTCCCAAAGTCTCAACAAATAGACAACTAATATTATATAAATAAAAGTCAAAGATAATTTCAAAAAACAGATCATGCCAAATCTTACAGACAAAAGAAAAAGAAGAAATACTTAAAAATCATTCTACTTAATCTGGATACACCTGATATTAAAATTGGAGAAAATATATTATTATAAAGGGAAATTACAAACATATTTCACTTATAAATGCACTTATAAATGAGGATGCAATATCCTAAACAACATATTAATAAGTTGAATTAAAAATTAATGTTTAAGTAATGTACTTTGGTCAAAATAAAATCCAATTGATGTGAGAATTAGTAACTATTAGTCACTTAATGAGTTTCACTCTTTCACCCTCAGTAGAGTGCCATGGCGTCAGAGCTCACCAAAACCTCATACTCTTATTTCAAGTGATCCTTTTTTTTCCTTTTTTCAAGTGATCCTCTTGACTCAACCTCCTGAGTAGCTGGGAGTACTGGTGCCCACCCCAACATCCGACTAATTTTAGAGACGAGGTCTTGATCTCAGGCTGGTCTTGAACTCCTGAGTTCCAGCAATGCATGAGCCTTGGCCTTCCAGAGTGCTAGGATTGATTACAAGTATGAGCCCAGCCAGCTATATAATATTTTGTTGTGTTCTGGAACTTTGCCATTTCCTTATCAAGAAGTAGGTTCTACTATCTCTCCTTGAACCTGGTAAGAACTTTATGACTGTCTTGACTAATGGAATATGGCAGAAATGATTCTATGTAACTTCTAAGGGGAGGTAAAAAAAAAATACATTACTTTAGTTTGGCTCACTCTCATGCGACACGTGCTTTTGTGTCATGCCCCAAACCCCATTACCCTGAAGCTAAGATACTTGAGAGATCACATGGAAAAACCACATAGAAATGGGGGCAGATACTCAATGAGGACCAGCTATTTTAGCCACTACTTTCCCCCTGCTCAAGACTTTTGAATCTATGTACCAGACATGTGAACGAAAAAACTTTTTGGATGACTTCAGCAATAGTATATTTCTTTTTATTTTTAATTTTATTTATTTATTTTACTCTTTATTTTTTATTTTTATTAAATCATAGCTGTGTACATCAATGCACTCATGGAGTACAATGTGCTGGTTTCATATACAATCTGAAATAGTTTCATCAAACTGGTTAACATAGCCTTCATGGCATTTTCTTAGTTATTGTGTTAAGACATTTATATTCTACATGTAGTAAGTTTCACCGGTACCCTTCTTATATGCTATTTCTGACTGCAACCTCATGAGACACCATGAGCCAGACATGCCTAACTGAGCTGTTCACAAATTTAAGACCCACAGAAATGATCTGATGTAATGAGATATTTATTGTTGGTGTTTTATGCCATTAAATGTTTGGGAATTTGTCACAGAGCAACAGTATATAGAGACCACAATAATTTCAACACTGTAGTGCTGGTTTATAAATTGACTAAAGAAAAAAATAAGAAACTGGAAAATAGAATAATTGATATAAAGACATATATGAAAGGGTGATATTATAGAATAGTGGAAAAATGAGTGATTATTCAATAAATGTGCTGGGAAAATGTAGTTAATTCATGAAGAAAAAACATACTGTATTTCCACCTCATCTGAATATTCAAACCCTACATTGATTAAAGAACTTATTGTAATAATGCAAAACTTTAAAGTTTTAGAGAAGGTCATCTCTAATTAGAACTCAGGGAAGGAAAGGATTTTGAGAAATGCATGTAGAGGACTTTCTTCCTCCCAGATTCCTCCTCTCTGCTTCTTTGCTTGGGTGGTGAATACCTGACTGTGTTTTCCCCAGTACCCAGATGCCAGATTCTCCAATTCCTGTAACTATGAAGTTTCTAATTTCCTATATTTGATTCCTTTCCCAATAAAAAAATCTGCAGAATATTTTATTTCCTTGTCTAAAAAATAAATAAAATTTCATGCCTGGCTTTTATTCAACCTGATCAATTTGTTGAATTGCTAGAGGCATTGATATTATTATTATGTACACTAAGTAAATCTATTCTAACTTGACAAAAGGATTATAAAGATCAACTTTTTGCTTTTGGATATATGTTATGGGTTGACAAGAACCTTTAAAAATTATCTTTACAATGAAATATTAACCATTGCAAATAGAGACGGTACTTTTAATTTATCACTTAAAACAATGAGAACATATAGTTTACAGATAATCAGAAAGACATTCAGTGTGCAAAATGAAACAATCTGTTCTCAAAATGTTTAATTTTCATAGTGTTTTTTTAAGTGTACCCAGAGAGTTTAATCTATAGTAAGCAGAGTTTGGGGACACTATTCTGGTATGAGTGACAAATATGTATTTCAGCTACTGGAGGGGGCTAATTGATCTAAATAGGTAGAGTGGCATTGAGTACTTTTCTGTCCAAAAATTGGTCAGGACATACAAAATCAACCAAATTCTACATGGAAATCTTTATGCCATAACAGTGTAGAGTTAAGAAATTTCATTCTTACAAATTTATCCTTTATGAAGATATGCCATGAAACTTTAATTCAATTAACTTGACCAAGACATTTATTTCTACTGTTAGATTACCATTTTTAACAATATAAACTTGTAGCTTTAAAATACCAATCTCATTGACTAAAGTGAACAGGCTTTGGTAGATCATATTTTTATGTGCCAGAGATGTTTCAAAGCCCACAAATAAGAATAGATTTTTAATGTTCTCACCCCCAAATCTGTTAAGTTGGTGAAGTGATGAATGTGTTAATTGATGTGATTAAATCTTCCTATAAGGTATACATATATCAAACATCACACTGTACCTATAAGTATTAAAGAAATAATTATTATGTGTCAATTAAAAATAAATAAAAAAGGTAATTTTAGGGTGGCACCTGTGACTCAGTGAGTAGGGCACCAGCCCCGTATGCCGAAGTGGCAGGTTCAAACCCAGCCCTGGCCAAAAACTGCAAAAAAAAAAAAAAAAGATAATTTTAAACATTAAAAGAATAATAACTTCCTACACAATGGGTACACTGCATATGCACACTTTCTAGGTAATGGGCATGCCTGTAACTTTGACTTAAAATATATGAAAGAAAACTCTGTAACGAAATCATGTGTACCCCATAATATTCTGAAATATAAAAAAGTACTTGAAATAAAACTAGAAATTGTTGTTCACCAAAAAATCTTAACACTGTATGATTACATAAATTGTATTAGATATTAATTAAACCTATGGTCTGTAAGGAGTAGAACATATTCCATTTTGATAAATATTAAATTATATGGCTGTTTCAGAATAATCAAAAGCAATGATAACAAAATTTAGTAGCTGCTAGTTACGTTGTTTCTGTGAAAAAATAACATTCATGCTCCGCATGAGAGACACAGCCATCATCCTACTGAGGTCACTTTCTTACGCCACAGTTTCCTCATGGCAGTTTTCATTTCTGCATTCCTCAGTGTGTAGATTAGAGGGTTCAGCATGGGGGTTATAAAAGTTAAAAGCACAGTCACGAATTTATCAACTGGAAGGGTAGAATTGGGCCGTGCATATAGAAAGATACAGGGGACAAAAAATAAAATGACCACAGTGATGTGGGATGCACAGGTGTAGAAGGCTTTGTGTTTCCCTTCCAAACTCTGAGCCTTCAGAGAGTGTAATATGACCCCGTAGGAAAGTAGGAGAATGAAGAAAGTGACAGTACAAATTGCCCCTCCGTTAGCTGTCATAGACAGTCCAAGGTGGTAGGTATCAGTGCAGGCAAGTTCCAGTAAGGGATATAAATCACACACAAAGTGGTCAATGACATTGGGGCCACAGAAAGGGAGCTGACAAACAAGAAGAAATTGAACTAATGAATGAAGGAAGCCTCCAAGCCAGGCCACCAACAGCAGGAGAACACACACCCGGCGATTCATGATGATCAAATAATGAAGAGGTTTACAGATGGCCACGTATCGGTCATAGGCCATCACCACCAAAAGAATGACTTCAGTGCCAGCAAATAAATGATCCAGAAAAACTTGAGCCATACAAGCTTGGAAGGAAATGGTCTTTCTCTCAGAAA
>CAUYON010169470.1:0-27501 GCA_963573935.1 Arctocebus calabarensis
GTCCCAGCTACTCGGGAGGCTGAGGCAAGAGAATCGCTTAAGCCCAAGAGCTGGAGGTTGCTGTGAGCAGTGTGACGCCACGGCACTCTACCCAGGGTGATAAAGTGAGACTCTGTCTCTACAAAAAAAAAAAAAAGAAAGAAAAGAAAATAACAACCCGAGTAAAAATTAGAAAAAACTGTGTATAGAAAATCCGTAATATGTGTGTGAAAATGTCTAGTATTACCATTAACCAAATAAATTATTTGAAAAATGAGGCACATGGGTGGCACCTGTGGCTCAGTTGGTAGGGCACCAGCAAGCAAGGGTGGCGGGTTCAAACCTGGCCCTGGCCAAACTGCAACAAAAAAATATCTGGGTGTTGTGGCGGGCACCTATAGTCCCAACTATTTGGGAGCCTGAGGCAAGAGAATCGCCTAAGCCCAGGAGCTGGAGGTTGCTGTAACCTGTGACACCGTGGCACTCTACCGAGGGCCATAAAGTGAAACTCAGTCTCTACAAAAAAAAAAAAAAATTAAAGAAAACAAAAGAAAAATGAGGCACTTTTTACTTACAAGAGAAAACAGGTGAGAACTTGTGGGTGTTGGTTTGAGTAGGCATGTGGCCTGCAGAGGGCTGCTCGCACGCTGGTCTCAACCTTCTTAGGAAACAAATGTGCGTATTTGGTGATGTGGTTGTGAACAAGAAAGTTTCTAGCTGCGTCCACTGTGTGCCGAAATTGGAAACGCTGATGCCTGGTCCCCTGGGGGCAGACAGCTGCTGCGGTGACCAGCGTGGGTCTCCTCTCTGGCCATCCTTCCCTTCTCTTACCCCTCACTTGCTGTTTTGACAGCCCCTTCTACTGTCATTCTCATTCTTGACAACGAAATCCGTGTCATGCCTGTGTCACTGCTCTCACAATTCTGAGTGTGCTGTTTATTCTCCTCCCTTTACTTCTCGGATTAGGCTTCGGTGATTAAGGGACCCCCTCAGCAGGAAGGGGAACAGCACAGAGTGTCCCATGGAGCTGAGGGGAACTGACAGATGGGGCAGGAGAGAGGTTCTCAGAGGATCCAGGCGGATGAAACAAGGATCTGGGTGCAGACAGGAAAGGCATCAGGGTCAGGATGCACACGGTGCTGACAGCCACTGAGAGGAAGGAAGCGAAGCTCTCCCTCACGTTTTCTCTCAGCCAACTCTCATGTCCCTTCAACTCCCAACGATGCAGGAAGCCTCAGGAAGAGAGGAGGTTGGAGAGGCCACGGGGAAGGGTCTGAAGACACTACAGACCCAACAGCCAGGACCATGAGGCCAGGCCCGGATAGAGGAGCACTCCTCTGGACTTAGATGCTCATGCTGAAATTTTATCATAGCATAGGCTTCTGAAGATGGGGGATCCTGGCCACAGACTACCCAAAGTCTTGTCTGCAGCTCTATGTAAGTCACAGAGAGGCCTGGCATTGGGTAGGTTCTCAGTTAATGCGCTTTGGAAAATGAAGGAGAGGTTGCAGCTGAGATGATGTCACACCAGTGTTCACAGTAGATGTCCGCCCTCCTCCCGTCCCCCATCCATATGGGTCCTGCATTTCTGTGCAGCCTGTAGATTTCTGCATGCCACTGTCTACACCTCTCTGCCCACTCTGCCTACCTGCTGGACAGGCTGGAAATGCCAAGGAAACCTTTGCCCCAGCCTGGCAGCCCTGACTGAAGGAAGCTGGTGGATAAATGTCCAGGCCTTTTACTAGTTCATGGGATGACTCCTTGGCATAATCCCAGCTGGCTCCCAGAGCTCCCAGAGCATTAAGCCATAATTACCACAGTGAAAACTTACTTCGGTCTCCCTTCTCCCTTCTGTATCTGTGTTTCCTGGTATCATGTCCTAAATACACTACTTGTGCTTGAATATTCCTCTCTGAATCCACATCCCAAAATCCATGTAAGATGAGTTATGTCCTGACATATCCCAGACCTAGAAGTGCATCCTCAGAACCCAACCAAGTGGAAAGTACAGGAGCTGGGCAGCCTAGATCTGGAGGCCATGGACTCATTGTCCCTGCCTGAATCTTCCTGGAGATTGGTCCAACTCACTGATAACGGAGACAACACCTGTCGCCTAGCACAGGGACTGCACCCAGATAAAGGCTTAAAGACTAGGATTGTGTTTTCAGAGCCTTGTTTGGAATGAGTTAGGAGGGGCAGAATATGCCATCATCAGTGGCGTGAGAAGAGGGATTCTCCCCCTCTTATTCCTTGTTGGTATCTAGGGCCTCGAGCAGTGCCAGGAGCAAAGTACACAAACCACACATGTTGAATGAATGACACTTATCCACCCCTTTCTGTCCTTTTTTCTAAAGAGCATTTGGATACTTTTCATTTTGCTGTGTTCTCTCTGCCTGAATCAACTGTTAAGTTCAACAACATAGACATTGCCTACCATCGTAGTTCTCCCTGGCTCTGACCACATACTTGACCAGCTTTCATATTGCAGAACTCACTATGCCATTTGCAAAACACTAGCAATCTTATTAAAACTATATTTCTAGTCTTTTGGACACTTCAAATTTATTCCATTCCCCAGGAAGGTGTCACTTTATGATGAATGACATGCACTTGTAGAGATATATTCTGAAGACAGAATTTTTTTTAAAACATTTTTTTCAGGAATATGTTTGAGCAGCTGCTGTGTGAGGCAGCATGCTTGTTACAGCTTCATAGATGTTAAGCCAAAGAAGATGTGCCCCCTGCTGTGAGGAGCCGAGGGTCTGTTGGTACAGGAGGACGGATGAAGGCTCCAGTGCTCCACATCTCCTGTACTCATGTCCTTGCACAGTCCCCTCCCACACTGGGTTGGGTGGGCCTGTGTAACCAATCGGGTAATGTAAAAACGATGATGTGTGACTTCCATTGTTGTCTCCACCTTGCTCTCTCTTGGTCCACTTGCTATAGCAGAAGCCAGTGCTGTGTCAGACATTCTGGAGAAGGGCACATGTGAGGAACTGAGGCCTCCTGCCAACAGCCAGCATCAACATGCCAGTCGTGTGAGTGAACCATCCTGGAAATGGACCCTCCAGCCTCAGTCAAGCCTTCAGATGATGGTAGCCCTGGCTGACCAGTCATTTCACCAGTGACCCTGAGCCAGAGCCATCCAGCAAGGCCACTTAAAAATTCCTGGCCCTCACAGGCATGGGTGATCTAAGGGATGGTTACTATTGTTTTAAGCTGCTAAATTTGGAGGTCATTTGTTTCACAGCAACAGAAAACTGATACACATCTTAATGAAGAAATAGGTAGAAAATGAGAGAGGTGCTCTGGAAGAAGTGAACACAGTTGAGTGACAGCATATACCAAAGGAAACTGAGTCTTTCAGGTGCCCTCAGGGGACAGAACTCTTCAATGGAATTGGCTTGTCTCTAAGGGTCAGCCTTGACTGATTTTTACTTAAGATTCTTCATATCCAGGAAATCAAATATGTCAGTATTTGCTGAATGTTCTTAATGAAAGCTGCATTAAAGTGACAAAAGATCTTGTTGGTTGTGCACAAGTACCATACACTGAGTGTGTAGGTACAATCACATACAACCAGGAAGATTATGGGACCCCATTTCCTCTGTGCTGAGGCAGGGTAATAACTCCCATCCTGGGTGGCCAAGAGGATCAGCTGAGTGTTGAGCCATCTGGTTTTCATTTCTCCCAGTTCCTATTGGTTTTCTCTTTGTGCCTCCCATTGTTATCCACAGGTTTCATGCTGAGAATACAGACGGCACTTGCGAAGTTTCCATATAGGTCATTGGGAATGATTCTTAGCCCCAGGCTCAGGCTACAATAGCTCCAAGCTCATTTTCAGTGGAAATCAGTAAATGGGTGCAGAGGCTTCGTCTCCCTCCAGTCTGCACTGCAAAAGTGCTGGCTGCTTCCTGACTGGTGTTCGCTAAAGAAACTTCTCTTTTTCCTTCTGTATAATCTTTGTTCGGGTGTCTGTTTCTTATACCATCAACGCATGCTCCTCAGCCGTATTTATGGCGAGGTTTGTTTGACCTGGTCATTCTTTTAGGAGGAAGAGTTTCTTGATGGCAGGCCCCACCTTTTCAACATGGAACAAGGTACACCCCATAGAATGCCAGCAGACTCTTCCAGAGACCTGCAGGACCGGGCCTATTAGGCTGCCCCAGCTCCTCCTGTGGTCTTGGCATAGGAAGGGGCCCAATGAATACTGACCGAATGGTTGACATTCAGGCCTTTCATGCCCAGTATTGTGTAGGTCACTTACACCTTATCTAACAACTTGCATTCAGTGCAACAAAGTAAGCACATCTCACAAATAATACAGTAGAAAACCTCTGTAAGTTGACCACCCAAGGGACTGTAACAAACTGCTCAATGTAGGGAGGTGGTCAACTAAGGAACTAGGCCTACCACACTTATTCGTACATGTGGTGCATGTCTGGTCTATGAAAATGAGGTCAACTTAAGGAAGTGGTCACAGGGAGGTGATCAGCTATGGAGGTTCTGCTGTATTTGAATATTTTACAAATATCGAATGGGTTCCACATGTATTCCAGGCCCTGTTTGTGAGTTTTTCACCTCCCAAAGGAGGAGAGTGTATCAGCCTGTCAGGAGTGTCAGGAAGGTTTGGGGGTGTGTCCTTGATGGCACCTGGCACACAGGGAGTCACCAGTTCCCGAGAGTCAGGCCATCTGTCTGAGATGCACGTAGAGTCTGGTTTTCTGGGCCCATAGTCTTCTGGTATTAGGTTGACACTCACCGCCACAGGTCCAGCCACAGGCCTCCTCTCCAGCCCTCCTGTCTCCCGTTTCCCGTCCTTCTAGACCAGTCTCTTTTTCTCAATCTTGCGCCTTTCAGGCTTCTGACCATGAAGGTCAGCCATCTACTGCTGCCCCTGAGTCAGCGCGTGCTGCCATCTCGGGCTGCTTTGGTGTCCACATGAGGTGGGTGAGCAGGAAGGTGTTTACACCTATAGGGGCTCCCTGCCATTGCAATTTTGTCTTTATTTATTTTTGCAGTTTTTGGCTGGGGCCGAGCTCGAGCATATGGGGCTGGCGTCCTACTCTTTGAGCCACAGGCTCCACCCGCAATTTTGTCTTTAGAAATGTATCTCTCAGATCAGTATTTCCCAAAACAATCATCTGAACCCCTTGTCCCCCCAAATACTCTTTCCTAAAAGAGGTTTGTGTTTGCAGAGATGAGGGAAATGTAAGCACTCTTGCAGACACACAATTCACAATAGCATGTCCACCAGTCCCAGAGGTCCTAATTTTTAGAGATCTTTTAAATGCATCATTGTCCCCAACTCTCATTCATAGAACTTTCTCTCTCTTCCTTTCTCTCTCTTCTCACTTTCATTAAGAGAATCAACATATGTTGAAAACCACTACTTCTAATTAATCACGAAACTCCATATCCCTGGGCAGGTTCCCGTATCTCATATTTTTTATGGATGAATTTACTTAATATATTTTTTCTTTATGGACAGAGTGACTTTAGGCATCATAAAAATTCTGGTTAGTGAAGTAGGGGGGGTGCATTCAGATAGAGGAGGGAGAATATCCATGATAAACTTCACCCCGTTCACCACTTTTCTTCCCTGGCCTTCTGCCAGTCACTCTTTGTGTATTAAAGGCAGGCTCCACAGACGTTTGCGCAGTGGCGGCAAGTTGCAGAGAGACTTTTCGGAGCCTAAGATTAGCAGCAGAATTTATAGCAGTGCTGGAAATTACAGCATACAAAACAGGACTGTAAATTACGCCACGGTTGTTAATAGGGAGGAAGATCCCCGCTGTCCAGGATCACCTTGGAGACTCCCGGGGGGGCTGCGGCCTGGTGACTATGTGCAGGACTGGGGGTGCAGAGCGTGAGTGAGAGCAGGCGCCCCCAGGCCAGTGTGACCCACGGCACAGCGGCCTTCCGACGGTGGGACAAATCTGAGCACGTTCCTTGGCTTTTGCACTGAGCTGATTAGCTGGGTCTCCTGGGCAGGGACTGGCTCTCGGCATTGTGGCTGAAATTGCTGGTTACAAACACAAGCTTCTCTCATCGGCTATTATCTGCCCTTTGTCTGGGAGGCCATTCAAGGCCTAAGGCTGTGCTGGATGTATTTAACTAGTAATGATGATAGGAAAATAAATCTCTGCCTACAGAAATAGGCAACCTTCCCAAATGGTGACTATGTCTAGATTTTAGTTTTGTTTTTAAAAAGAAAAGCTACTTTGGAAAGCAGGTAAGGGTAGGATCCTATGTTCTTGAAACGCAGGCTCCAGAGTGTGGGTTTGACTCGACAAGTGCGTGGCAGAGAACTGTGCAAATAGTAAGCTGGGGTGTGAATAGCAAACCCAAGGCACGGGGTTCACAGAGGGACTGTAGTACTTAGTGCTGTGAGTGTATACATACACACACACACATATACGTGTGTGTGTGTGTGTGTACTTAGTTCTGTATATATATAATGTATGTAAGTCCACACAATTTTTCAGTAAGTGTTGATTCTGCTCTCTAAAGCAAAATTTTAGGGGCACCACCTATGGCTCAGCGAGTAGGGCACTGGCCCCATATACCGAGGGTGGTAGGTTCAAACCCAGCCCCAGCCGAACTGCAAAACAAAAAAATAGCCAGGTGTTGTGGCGGGCGCCTGTAGTCCCAGCTACTTGGGAGGCTGAGGCAAGAGAATCGCCTAAGCCCAGGAGTTGGAGGTTGCTGTGAGCTATGTGACGCCATGGCCCTCTATCGAGGGCAATAAAGTAAGACTCTGTGGCTACAAAAAAAAAAAAAAAAAAAGGGACAGATAAAGCAAAACCTTGGGCTAGAGTTATGTAAGAAGTAGCAGAAACCTCTGTGCAAGGGAGAAACCTGCATCTTCATTGGAAATTCTCTCCCATTTCTCATCTGATGTGTGAAAAAAACACATCAGATTGATGGTCCATCTCAGCACCTCTGTCCCAACCTGGAGTGATGGATGCAGGGCCCCCTTCCTCCGCTCCCCGCCTGCCAAACACTCCCGAGAGCGACTCTGCTTCCTCACTGCCCAGGGGTGCAGACCATGGAGCAGCCTGTTGGCCCCAGAGTGTAAGTTACAGAAACTTACATTGTACATTTCTAGGAGCCGGAAAAGAGAGAGAGAGTGAGAGTGAGAGAGACAGAGACATCTCCTGACTTACACAGAACAAGGAGGAGGACCTAGAAGAGTCTTAAGAGGGGCAGTGTGGGGCCCATAGGAAGGAATTCATCACCTCCGTGCACGTTATCATACTTCAGTGAGATGTTTAATGTACACCGTTCAAGCCTTACCAACTCTTCCTGCTATCCTGGCAAAATTTTGTATTAAAAGAACTCCTTTGGGGAGCATTAATCAATAATAACTCTATCTCTTATTGCACACTCACCAAGCACCACTGGGCTAAGCAACAACACCCCAATGAATTCCTGGAGCAACCTTAAGACTAGCCCATCACTGCTAGTTAAGTGAGAAAGCGAAGGTTTAGGGAAATTAAGTAATGGGCTCCCAGGGCCAGGTGGGGATGAGGGAATCGAGGAAATCGAGTTCCCTGCAGGCAGACAGGAGAAAGCCGTCCTCCCAGGGTGGAGCTTGCAGTGATTGCCATGTTGCAGGACATTGTGATACCTGTCATTTCTGTTGATGGTTGACAATTGAGTTGCTCCCAAAACATCAATCAGTGAAGTCAGCAGTGCTGGTATCATCTACCCGTTTCAGTTAACTGAGAACCCACTGCTCTGTGATGATGCATTCTTAGTAAAATAATTTGGCACCAACCCAACACCTGACTTTTAAAGCTTGTGGCAAGTGGTTTAACACACAAACAACTTACACAACTCAAATAAAATAAAAACGTTGGTGTATCAATTCTCACGAAAATCCCTTGGTCTCAACTGTTTAAAGATCACCGTTTGTTGACCAGCTTTTGCAATTTCTGCCTCTTCTGCCTGCGTGCCTCTTGATAAGCTAGGATAAGTTAAGTGTCCTGGGATCACCGCCGTTTAAATTGGTAATGACTACCTTAGGCTTGGAATACGATTTTCCTTGTAACTGATTTATTTCAAGTGTGACTCTCTCCTTTCCAATTTATTTTCAACAAACGCATCCAATCGGGGTCATCTCAAAAATAGGTGCAAACTTGAAGTATTCAAGGAAGAGAAAGAAAAAGATACTAATTAAATTCGCTCGTATAATTGATTGTGCCCTCCTTCGAGTTCCTGGAGCTGCTGCCTGGCCCTTCTCCGAGGTATTTCCCTGCCTGGTACCTGCATCTATGGGGCTGTGTCCCCCACAAGACTCTGAGCCACCCGCGGGGGGCTGTGTCCAACACACGGCCTGAGGGTGGTTTGTGTGCACTCAGCCTTTCCTGACGTGGGCAATGAATGCGGCAAGCAGGACTGAATTGTGGGGAGCAGGAGAAAGTGGAAAAAGGGCTCAACTGCCTCAAATTAGGGGGTTTGAAAGAGGAAGAATTCAAGTGGATGCACACAGGGAGTGAAGCAGCATCAGAAGAGGCGTTGACTTTACAAGAGAACTATGATCTCCCCAGAGAGAACCGTCTAGGAAACTTCGCTCTCAGAGCCAGGGTAATTCTGGGTTAAGTCACACCACCATCAGTGCATCAAAACCCAAAGACATTAATGATAAAAATGGCATGTTTCTATAGCAGTCACGGTGTTCTCAGCTCTCAGAGGCATTATTATTTCCATCTGAGCTTCTCAAAAAAAAAAAAAAAGCTGTTATTCCCTTTTAAGGAAGATGAAAGTGAAACCAAGCGGGGTCAAATGGACCCCAAAGCACCACTTAGCAGGTCAGGGGTGCTGCCTGCTGGGGGCACAGTCTCTGCTGTTTCCCAAGGGCCCGCCTCCCTGCCCCAGCTTGCGTGAGAACTGTAAGGAAGCATTTTGATTGAAAAGCTCTGCTGCTTTTTTTGGGAAAACCGCTGTTGAAGGAAGGGGGAATTGATGGGAGTAATTACACTCTTTCACTGCCCCCAGACATCTGCTGGGCTTGCGGATCGTGGCGCCCCTGCGGCTGTACCGCGGGGTCTGCAGTCTGTCCGGGGAACGTCTGTGTCCTTCTGCGGGCGGCTTGTCGCGGCTTCTTCTGTTCCTCATTTGTGCTCCCAAGTTCTCCAGGAGACAGGACGGTGCTGAAGGAGGCCAGGAAAGCTGCCTGGGACCAGCGCTTCCTAACTGCTACGTTCCCGTGTGACTCCATGGGGTGCTACCCAGAAGGCACCCCTGGTTTTCTTACTGTATCAGACCCTTCTAGAAAGACCTTTCGGGACGCCATCCCACGCTAGTTTCTCAGTGGGCCTCTGGTAGCTCTTTGCCACGGCCCTCCTGTAGCAGCTGAGCCTTCTCTGCTTCCCGCCTCCCTGCTCAATCGGGCTGTGCAGGAGAAGTTCAAGGGGAACCATGCTGTGTGCCCAGGTGAGCTGTTGAAATGCGCAGAAGGGTCTATATGGAAGGCGGAGGCCGATCTTTCAGCCGGCCCAGCAGTTTACAGTCTGAGGGCTCCTCGCTAAGGGCAAGAGCACAGCAATGTCTCACCGGGCCAATCTGTCGGGAGCAGAGGCCTACACGTCTGGGTCTTGTTACTCCACTGGGGCCCGTGGGTGGCTGAGCTGTGAGGGCCCCTGTGCTTGTGACCTCGTGACCACCCCACCTCTGGGGAAGGGAAGACCCCCCCCATCCTAGTTTGTCCCCCATAATCCCCTTGTCCATGATCCGATGTGTCACTCAGAAACCATGTGTGCACAGAGCAAGGGGGGCGACAGCTCTGACCGGTCTGCAGGCTGCTCTGCGTCTCCTGCTGCGGCTGCTGTTTCCTGGAGGCCTGGGGCGCGGGGACAGAAGTGGTGCTATGGAGTGCTCCTGAGAGCCACCGGGTCCCCACCTTCTCCCCACCTGGAGGCACCTGTCCCGTGAGCTGGCAGTGTGAGACTGAACACACAAGCGCAGGGATCTCGGAGCACGGAGCACCCTGGGGCTGGACGCCAGCCAGGGGTCGGGGTTCCCACACCGACACCTGCAGGGGACCCCCCACCCCGGGATGAGAACATCCTCCTGCACCAGGGAGGCCTCGGGGTTTCCCAGGAGTAGGCGAAGGCAGTTGGGAGGAGGGTTTGGCTGCAGAGGGAAGGCCCTTGTCACCACGGCACTGCAGCGACTTGATTGAATTCCTGCTGCCAGGCTGGGGGATGGAGGTTATAATGTCAGCTGGACACTCTGCTCTATGACAGTAAGACAGACCATCAGAGCAGGACTACTTCTTATCAGCTGAGAGAAGACATCCAAAAATCCTGTCCAAACTTGCTTCGTGGGGTAACTTTGGGGAAAAGGGGGGAGCTGTTGGCATAAAGAAAGCAATTCTGTGAGGTTGGTGCCCGACTCCCCGGGAATTGTGTCCCCACGTGGGGCCAGGCCAGTTGGGAAGAGAAGGAAAATCTCTCGTGCCATTGCTGACCCTGGTTGGAACTTGGGCTTCTCTTGTGTCCCTCCTCGGGATGCCCCCAGCCCTGCGATGGTATTTGGGGTGTTTTTATGCTCTCTTCTTTGTTATGTGTATCATTTGAATATGCAGAAGGTCAGGAGGGTGGGTTGCTCCCTCTACAGGCCCCCGCATGAGTAATCAGCATTTCAAGCCCCTGGTGGACCTTTCCTTCTTATTAGACTCCAAGTTTATGCCCCGTTGCTTCATTTAATCTTCTTCACACCTCGGTAGGCTTATTCTCCATCACATTTTGGCCAAGACTGAATATAATATTACACTGAGTCTTGAGTTCATTGAAAGTGAGACACTGGCTGAATTCAGGAATAAATAACTGCAGTGGGTTTGGGGACCCCAAGCAGAATTTCAAAGTTGACACGTGGATATGTTGTTCAAGGGCTTATTAAAAAGAAACTTATGCAAGAAGACGTGCCGGCCTTCCTGCTTGTTTTCTGCTTTCTCTCCTTGCCCCTTCCTCCCCCTCTCACCTCCTGGCCCCTCCTCCAGCCTCTCTCCTGGGCAGCAGCACCCTGCCCACACCCTGACCCGCCATGCTCCAGGGTTACTTGCTCCTGTGCCCTGTGCCACAAGGGATAACAAGGTCTTCTCAGCTCACGGGAGCAAAGGCAGGACTGTGCCCAGGACCCCTCAGGGGTCCCCCCGTGCTGTGCATTCTGAAGAAAGTGGAGCTGGACTGTGTGCCGCCTGGTGCTCTCCAAACTCAATGGCCTGGGAGCAGTTTCAAACTCACAAGGCAATGTCCCCGCACTTGCCATCAGCTCTGAGCAGTGCCATCACGTTTAGGAGCATTTCACAGAGTCAGTGGATTGGCTGCTGCCAGGCCTTCACGTGAGACCAGGAGAGAGCACAGGTGGTTGACACCTAAAGCACAGGCGTGCAGGGACAGGCTGCGGGTGCCTCACCTGCCTCCGGGGCTCCCGACGGTGGTCGTGTGTCCGCTCCACACAGACTGTCACTGTCTGTGTGGGCAGCAGTGGTGGTGGCAGCTAATGAGGCCCTTTATAAGCAGTGAGGGTCAATTGGAAAGCTGACCTGCCCAGGAAAGGGTGATATGATGAAATAATCAAGTTAGATAAAAACATCTGGGAGTAGGAGAGAACGTGACAGAGCTGACAGCTTGAATTAGGTCACTTAAAAAGACAAAACCTGGGGGCTTGGAGCCGTAGGACCCTCTTCATGTCCAACCCCAGCTGGCTCATGGATCACAAGATTTTAGAAAGTCTGTGAGATGCAAACCTGAGAAGTAATAAACGGAGCAGGAGCCTGGAGGGAGGCTGACCACTGCCCTGCACCTTGTTCTGGGGAAGAGGCCCAGCATTCAAAGAGGATCCACTCAGAGAAGCTGGGAACAGAGGGGACCCCTGGAGTTGTTGCATTTGCAACCTGGAAGGGGAGCCCATCAGACTCCAGGTGCGGCATCAGAGGGGTGAGGAACAGCCTTGACTGGAGATGCCTAGCTGGGCAAGGGCAGGCTGGGGAGAGTTTCGGAACAGGAACTAAGGCAAGAAGTGGTCCAGAGAGTCAGCTGTAGGCAGAAGAAGGTTCCAGAAGCTGCCTTTGGAGTGCTGGCCGTGTCCCAGGGCAGGTCAGTCAGTGGTTCAGAATTCACGGGATGGGCTCGAATGCCATTGCCCACTCACAAGCCTGCAGAGGAGTGGCGTGGGCTGTGAGAGAACCTGCAGGGAGCACAAGGCCGGGCGGCAGAGCTGACCCCAGACTCTGCCCCAGGAGGCAGCAGGGGTGAGAGGGAGGTGACCGTGGTGGCCAGGTTCAGGTGACTCAGGGGCTACTCAGCTCTGGCCCAGTGCTGCCTGCTGGGGTTGTGTGTTCAATATTGCCAGGTCTTCCAATTTTTCAAGAGAAACAAGGAACCTAAACTTCCAGGTGAAGTAGAATAACATTTAACTATTGAAAATGAGTTAAAAGAATGAATAAAAAGAAAATTCATTTAAGAAAATGAATAAAAGATCTTTGCAATATAATGTACCTGTAGAAAATCACTCATAGGTCAATAGTTCAGCTCAATGAATTTTTGCTGATTGAATAATTCTGTGTTCTTAAGACCAAGATCAAGAGATAAAACATTTTCAGCAATGGAGACACCTTCCTCTAATTGAATCCAGTCACTCCCCTGAGTCCTCCCTAGTGTAATCACCACCCCAGCTTCTGACACCACAGATCACTTATGTCTGCACTTGAACCTTGTATAAGTGGAATCACAATGTCTATGTCCATTTGAGCCTGGCTTCTCGCCCTAGTCATTCATTGTGCTAGAGGAATTCATCCTTATCATCACATATAGTTTTGTAGTTCAAATTTTAAAAATAATTGTAAAGGATAAAGAGAAAAAAATTGTCTATATGGCTAGCCCCTCCTTGCAGGCCACCAGCTGATGTTGAAAAGAATTCAGGACGGGGTGGAGAGCAGGTAGAGGGCAGATTCCTCCCAGCAGGTGCAGACAGAGTCAGAGTGTTCCTAACTTGCTTAGGGAACAGCAAGAAGTGCATTTGGCCTCCTAGAAGCTCACGAACGTCAGAGTCTCAGTGCTTGTGACCTTTCCCCACAACTTAAGCATTCACATTAACAAAGACACAGGTATAGAGTTTTGATATTATTTCATCATAAAAAAAGCAACCTTACTTTCTCATTCGTAAGACTACTGACCCACCTGCTTTGGAGCCCTGCTCTTGATACTGTATGAATTTTTTAGGGCTGCTGTAACAAAGTACTGCAAACTGGGTGGCTTCTAATAACAGAAATGTATCTTCTCACAGTCTGGAGGCCAGAAGCCCAGAATGGTGATATCAGCAGAGCTATGCTCCTTCTGAAGGCGCCAGAGCAGAGTCTGTTCTGTGCTTCTGGTGTGGCCAGCAATCCACACCGTTCCTTAGTTCTCAGACACATCAATTCAGCTTCTGAGATGACAAAATTGACAGAGGATTTCTGGTATGTATAAGCTTCATCAGTCAGCTTTCTTGGTTAGAAGCAAATGAAATGAATTCTGGTTATTTAAAAAATAAAAATAAAAAATTCTGAGAAGCCTATAGGTGCTTATGGAACCAACGGAAGTGCAGAGGCCCAGGTTTGGGAAAGCAGGAAGAAGCCAAAGGAACACGGTACAGTTCAGAAATAAATGCAAAGGAAGAAAGAGGAGGCAGCAAATGAAAGACTTGATTAAGAAAAGAAGGAGGGAGTTAGAGAACAGGAGCTATAGTAAAGTAGGATAGAAGGAGGCACGAGCCCATTTATTAGCAGAAAGAAAAATTAGTATGAAAAGGAAGGTTTTCTCTGATCACAAAGGAATTAAATGAGAAATTAATAACATAAACTATGCAGAAAACATGAAATACTTTATTAATTAGGAAATATGAAATAAGCATGGGTCAAAAGGGAAGTCACAAGGAGTATAAGAAAATATCCTGAATGAAAACCGAGCACAACATATTAATTTCTGTGAGATGCTGCTAAAGCAAAGCTTATAGGCAAATTAATAGCATTAAGGGCTTCTATTAGAAAAGGAGAAAGGTTCCAAATCAATAATCTATGCTTCTACTTCAATAAATTAAAAAAAAAATTAAAAATGAATAAATTAATTCTAAAGCATACATAAGGAAAGAGCTTATAAAGAATAGAATCAATAAGCTTGGCGCCTATAGCTCAGCAGCTGCCAGCCACAGACACCAGAGCCGGGGGGGGGGGGAGTTTGAATCTAGCCCCTGCCTGCCCAAGAACAAAGATAATTACAACCAAACCTAACCAGGCTTTGTGGTGGGCGCCTGTAGTCCCAGCTGCTCGGGAGGCTGGGGCAAGAGAAGCACGTAAGCCCAAGAGTTTGAGGTTGCTGTGAGCTGTGACACCACAGCACTCTACTGAGAGTGACATAGTGAGACTCTGTCTCAAAAAAAATAAAGGAAAAATAGAATCAATAAAATTGAAAGCAGAGAAACTAGAGAGAAAAATCAATTAAATCAAATAATAGTTCTATAGACGAGACAGGGGGAGGAACAGCTGTATTTGTTCTCACGACATCTCTGATCCCTGCTTCCATCATTGTATCTCCTCTGATGCCTCCTTCTTAAGAAGTCCTTTGTGATTACAGGGAATTACCTGGATAATTTCGCTATTTGCAGCTCCTTAACTTCAGGGAATTTACCCTGAATAATTTCCCTATTTTCAGTTCCTTAGCTTCATCACAGCTGCAAACTCTCTTTTGCCATGAGAGATAGTGCATTCCCAGGCTTTAGGAGATTAGGGCACAAAATGTCTTTGGGGGCTGTTTCTCCATCAACGTCACAGCTAACCCAGAATGAGTGAGAGTTGGGAAGGGCACTCTGGCCCAGTGAGGCTGGAGACCATGAATTCACTGTGGCTTGAATTTGTAATTCAGGACTTGCAGGAAGTGGGATAAAGAAACCACGTTTGCCAACTGTAGGTCCAGGCCTGGGTTTAGAATTATTCTTTGAGTATAGCATAAGGGAGTAGGGGCTTTCGGGGAAGTGTCATTTATTTGTTAAATAGTAGGATTTAGACTGGGTACATGGGGTAAGAAAATGCTTACACAAGGGGGAAGAAATAAAAGTATCAAATTATGGTGAAAGGCACAATTCAGGGATGAGAGACAGTATGATAAATGGACGCTAATAACTCAGGCGGAACATTCTCGATATAGAGGACCTTCTTCTCTGTCATTCCAGCACACGCAAGTCATCAGACCCGACAGCAGAATTTTCTGATGGCGCATCTTTCCTCTGAAGGAACACATTCAATCTACTCTTGATACTGGCCAGGGGTCTCAGAATACAAAAGGTATCTATCTCCTGATGCAGTCATTAATTACAGCTTTTCACTGCATCTAATTGTTTTCCAGATGTGATTGTTTTCATCTGTTACTTGAACGTCTTTAGAGAGGTACTATTCACCAAGGATCAAACAGGCCTGTTTGTTCTGTGTGCTATAAATAATAAATTAGTCCAAAAATGTTCATTAATAGGCTACAGAGCAGTTTTTAGTGCCAAAGCAAAGGCCTTGGTGACTGTCGGCTCTGAAGGCAGAGTTTTTGTGCACCAGGAACATGATGGTGCAGAGAAGGGGTGGGGAGAAGGGAAGAAGGATATGGGAGTAAGGGTAGGAGGAAATAATCAAGACCCCTGAAGAATGGTCCCTAAAATTTATTTAAGAAATAAGAACCTTTCTTTTGTTTCTTCATCTTCTTCTTTTACTTAGTTATTTTTTTCTTTTTAGAGGTAGCATGGTAGAGCCTGGGTTTGTATGCTGATAAACTTGGGTGGTCCTCTGTCCCTGTATCCTTGTTGACTATTAGTCATACATACTTTACAGTTTCATTATGACAGTGATTCTCAACCTTCCCAAGGGGCCGCGGCCCATTAATACAGTTCCTGTGGGTGGGAACTGCTGCATTATGGGGGCCCCTGAGTTAATATTTACAAGTCACTTAGAACAGTATCTGGCACAGATGTGTTTGTTGAATAAAACTAAAACTTTTATCTCATGATGAAATTCACCAGGAACACTTTGTCGATACATCAGAGAAAACTTCGCATTGGCTCAGAAGCAAGGATGACTCATACATAAATACTTTCAAACTTTCCCTAGAAGAGAGCTTCTCAGGGGCCTTCATGTGAGTTAGTGTTCTGGGCAGTTCTCCCTCCCTTGTCAGTGGTGGCGGATTTATTTCCCCTCTCTTTGCCTTTGGGTTGCAGAAAGTTGGCCAATTTAAACAACACAGTGATGCTGACAAAAGAGCTCCATCCACCCAACGGTCCTTCACCAAGTACTGCGAACAGGTGGATTAAACAGCATCCATTTCTTGTCTCTGTGCTAGAGGCTGGGCGTTCGAGATCACCATGGTGTCAGCAGAGTGATTCCCTCTGGGGGGTTGGCAGACGGTCTGTCCCAGGTCTCTGTCCTAGCCTCTGGTGGTTGCTAGCTGTCTCGGGGTTCCTTGGCTTACAACAGCAGCACCCTGGTTGCTGCCATCACCTTTTTGCCATTTTCCCTCTGTCTGTCCATCTCTGCCCACACTTCCCATTTTTATAAGGTGGGCTTAGGCTCATCTGAAGGGTCTCACTTTAATTTGATCACCTCTGCACGAACCTTATTTCCAAATAAAGGTCGCATTCTGGGGTACTGGGGAGCTAGAACCTCAGCTGACTATTTTTTGTGGGACAGACACAATTCAACCCACTACAGTCATCTGTGACCCATTGTCCCTATAGCAGTGGGTTCTTTGAAAACACAAACCAGATCCCTGACCCTCCAGCCAATGCCCTCGCACCTGCCGGCTGGCTGCTTGTTTCCCGCCCACCTTTCTACCTTTGTGTGTTCCTCAAACTCATCAACTTCCTGCCCCACGGTCTCTGGGGCAGGGTTCTCCTCTTCCCAGAAAGCTATGGCTCCCGATCAGCTCTCAGCTTAAAAGTCACCTCTTCCGGGGCCCACTCTGACCCGCAGGTCCAAAGCAGCCATGTCATCCTTCCCTATTAACCTCCCTGGCATAGTGCTCTGAAGGGGCCTTGTGAATGTCTGGCATTTTTCCTTTTATTTACTTGTTTGTTTCTGTCCCCTCTCCCGCTTACAACTCCAGGTCCAGTCTGTTGGTTCATTGTTAAGTGCCCTCTGACTAGAGGACAGGCCGGCAGGCAGCCCCCCATCGGCCCTCATTGGCCCTAGTCAGCCCACAGTCGGCCCGCAGTCAGCCTGCAGTTGGCTTTCATGGCCTGCAGTTGGCCCCCAGTTGGCCCGCAGTTGGCCCCCAGTCAGCCTGCAGTCAGCCCACAGTCAGCCCACCGTTAGCTTTCATGGCCTAGAGTTGGCCCCCAGTTGGCCCCTAGTTGGCCCCCAGTCAGCCCGCAGTCAGCCCACAGTCAGCCCACCGTTAGCTTTCATGGCCTAGAGTTGGCCCCCAGTTGGCCCGCAGTTGGCCCCCAGTCAGCCCGCGGTCGGCCCAGCCTGCAGTTGGCCTGCACAGCCCAAGGTCCATGCGCAGTGGGAGAGGGTTGTCTGGGAAGTATCCAGCAGTGCTTTCTACTATTTTCCATAGAATGTGGCTAGAGACTTTCTAGACAGCCCCGTATACTGGTCAAATGGGTGAATAAGTAGTGAGAGCCATCTGGGCTCCCTCTGGGCGGGCACGTTTTGGCTGATTTAAATGCCAGTGGGGGCTTTGTTCTGGCAGCATCTTGGAGGGCAGAGTTCCTCAATCTCATCCAGTCGATCGTTCTGGCAGGATAATTCTTTGTTTAGAATCAGGGGCCACCCTGGGCTTTGTAGATCCTAGTTTACCAGCATCTCTGACCTTAACCCACTGTAGTCCAGTAGCGAGGTCCCTCCCCAGGTCAGGACAGTTCCAAATGTCTTTTAGGCCTTCTTACATATCCCAGTGGGGACAAAATGGACCTGCTGTGCGTGCTTAATTATCCCACCTCCAAGTGGGAGTCTCCTGGCCAAGAGGATTACGACCCCTAGCAGGTGACCCTGTGGGAAGGAAGGGAGCAGAGCCCTCCGCAGCCTTCCCTCGCCAAGCCTGACAAGATCCCAGCCTCAGCTCCCGTGAGGGCCAGCCCTTAGCTTCTAGGGCTCTGGTTTCCTGCTTTCAGAATGGGGTGTGCATCTCCTGTGGGTGCAGACACAGGCCTGGGGGGCCACACGCCCTGGCGCTGGGGCAAGGCAGTGCTCCAAACTCAAGCGGAGGATGGGAGGGAGGGAGAGGGCCCTGGCAGCTCTCCACGGAGGGCCTGTGTGCACATCCTATTAACACACTTGCTCGAATTCTCTGTCCTTTGACTGGATCATTTTCTGGCCCCACAAAGGCTGACTGTGCTGTGAGCGGCTGCAGCTGGGCTGCTGGGGTGTGGGGGTGGGAGGACTGTGGGAGGAGTGAGGGAGACACAGCGCACCCCGGCAGCTGGGTGCGGACACAGCTCCTCCCTTAATCAGTCCAGCGGCACTGAGTCCCACTCCACGCCCAGGGCCCGGGGTCCCCCTCCCCACCCTGCACATCCTCCTTTTGTGACTTCACCCTTCTTCCCAGACTCTTCCTGGTGGGAGCCAGGGCAGAGGCTGATGGGAGGAAAAGAGAGCAAAAGATAAAACACAGGGAAGAGCGTCTGATTCTCTTAAAAGACCCCTTTCAAACAGTTCCCCACAAATTGATGAAGGATCCGTGGGAAATGTCTGTCGCTCTTTGAGGGCAGCTGCAAGATCAAGGATTTGGGGGAGAACTTTCAAAATGAGAGAACAAAGGGAGCCTCATTTGAACTTCTCTTAACTTAAAAAAAAATTTAAAAGTCGTGGCCCATCTAATTAATTAACTGGAATCTAAGGATTTAAGCAAAATTATTGTTAGTTAACTTAAATCAATCTTAACTATATTACACTAAAGTATTTCTTATGTCCATTTTCTATGGGGCAGGTGATGGAGGGAGCTGAGTGTGGCTGGAGAGGGGACTGCCCTGGGTGGACGGCGCCCACTTCTAAGGTCACTCTAGGGGGCAAATCTCAACAGGAGTGAAGCTAAGGGGAACATGTCAGGGACTGTACCAGAGCTGAGGTACGAATAAGTTTAGGGTCTCAGCATTTAGAAAGGGTCGCGGACACCTGGCAGCAGAGGGAACCGACCCCTAGGGGGGACCAACCGCAGCCTGTAGGTGAGGAGCTGGGGCTGGGATTCCGCCCTCGCTGGGGAGGCAGCACCCCCAGCTCCTGGCAGCAGAGGTGGGAACCCCAGGAGACCAGGGCTGCCTGCAGGCTGCAGTCTCTGTCCCCTGTGCATCCCTGTCTGGCCTCAGCCTGGCCCGGGGGCTTTGCGATGCTGCCCCACACGGAGGCAGCCCCTGAAGCCTGGGAGTGGGGCTGAAGACCAGTATTTAAACAAACCCCCTGCAGAGACCAGATGTGCCCCCCATGACTGGGGCCAACACGGAGCTCCATCTGCTCCCATCACAGAAACTCCCACACAGAGGCGGGGAGCTCTAGGAGGGCTGCCGGCTTCAGGCGATTTCGGAAATCCTGGAATTGTCTGTTACTTTACTTAATTTTTTTTTGCAGTTTTTGGCCAGGGCTGGGTTCAAACCCACCACCTCCAGTATATGGGGCCAGCACCCTACTCTTTTGAGCCACAGGCACTGCCCTACTTAATTGTTAATTTGGTATTTTCAGAAAGCTTTCCTGATTCTTTTCCTCTTCAGTAATAAAATACTGCTATTCTCTACACATTCCTAAATTCCTTTTAGGGCCAGTTAACATAAGTTATTTAATATGAATCTAGATGGCAGTGGCATAAATCAAATCTGTGACAGGCAATGAGACCTGGAGGGGAGTCGTCTCTCCAAGAAGTGATATTCTCATGCTGCCTATTCTCCACCTCACTTTCTCAACAGAAGCCCCAGGGATACAGCTGCACTTTCGTGGGCAAGGTTCAGCTGCAGTGATTAATCAGTAGCTCAAAACTGATGACCATGCAGCAATAAGGGAAGACACATTGATGGAAAACATGTCTTTTTGAGACAGAGTCCCGAGTACAGTGCTGTGGCATCATCATATCTCACAGCAACCTCAAACTCCTGGGCTCAAGCGATCCTCCTGCCTCAGCCTCCTGAGGAGCTGGGACTACAAGTGCCCACCACAACAGCCAGCTAGTTTTTCTATTTTTAGTAGAGACAGGGTCTCACCCTGGCTCTAGCTGGTCTTGAACTCATGAACTCAAGCAATCCACCCACCTCAGCCTCCCAGAGTGCTAGAATTACAGTGTGAGCCACTGTGCCCAGCCATAAAAACTTAATAATGAATACTATGGAAGGCCAGAATAGGAAACTGTACTTCTGGGCAAGGAGCAGCCTGATATGGGACACAGGAGCTAAAAGTGAAAACTGAGGTCTGCGTGCCACGTCCTGCTGAAGCCCAGATTGGTCTGAGCCTACGTGGTCGTTCATTCCCGTGAGGATGGTGAGAACTCAATGGGAGGATGTCTGTAATCCATGCGGCATCGTGCCCTTCTCAGGGTAGACTGTTGAATTTCAGTCAGTCTCTGTCACTGTCAAAAAGAATTAACAATACTTACAAGAGTAATTTGTGTTTGGGAAATTACTAAGAGTGACTCTTCATTAAAACCATGGCTGACGATCTTCTAGAAGGGAGGTGACACCTGCTGGCACCTAGAGCTTCACTCCTGATATGTGGTCTGCGGCCCCCTCCCTGACAGCACCTGGGGACCGCCTGCGAAGTGACGTGCTCAGAACCTGCACCTTAGTGAGGCTCCAGCGGATCGCAGACACATCAGGGCTGACAGGCATGGCCCTGGACTGCCGGGGAGGCGAGAGGCTGGGATTGCTGCCTTGGTTTATACAAACACAGCCGCGCCCCCGCTCCTATAATAAATAAATGCAAAGTGTGCCCCCCAAATGTATCCACATTTTAAGAAAGGAAAACCCTGTATTAGATTTGTACCATCAAGTCACATTTGACTTCTGCAGTTACAAGAGGTGCTCAGCGTCACTTGCGTTCATCTTCTGTTATCAGTATATATTGAGTATTAAAATTTAATACGGTTTTTTTTCCTTTCTTAAAATGTGTATACTTTTTTTGGCACCCTCTGCACTAAGTTAGACTAACATAATGAATCATAGCATAATATGTACAATATATTGTATTTTTTCTGTGCAAAATACACTCCTGTGTACAATGTATGCCCATGATTTTGGCCAAACTTTCAGGAAAACTCCCTCAAGAAAGTGGCCTTGGCTGGAAGAGACATGTCTGGGAAGGACTGGTGCTCCCCGTAAACGGGCAGACCCCTGCCTTCCTGTGGCTGCTGGCTCTGTGAAGCCTGCCCCTGCCCTCTCTCCAGGGAGCAAGACAGCAAGGTGGCTTGGACCAGGATGGCAGTAGCTAAGGGGGGAGGGTCACCTGGGGCTCCCCCCTGAGCCCAGCACACAGGCCCGGGAGCTGGGGTGCTGTCTCCCCAGAGAGGGTGGAATCCCAGCCCCAGCTCCTCACCTACAGGCTGCGGTTGGTCGCCCCTAGGGGTCGGTTTGGGGCTTCATCTCCAGTGCTCCCAGTGTGCTTTGCAGCATCTCTCTCTGCATAGAACAGGCTCCCCGAATTGTCCCCTCACACCCTAAAGTAACAGGCACCCCTGTCTCTGCATGGGTCTGCCTTTCCCAATGCGTGCCTACCCTTCTATCGTCCTTCCTGGATTTCTCTTTCAGAGTCAGAAAGACACTAGGCCACCTTTCTGTCTGGTTACTCAGGGGATTCCAGGCTTCGTGTACACGTGCACGCATTTGTGGAACATGTGCACACAGGCGTGATAAATTCTTGTGCAACCTGCACCTCTAATTGTTACAAGCCCTGGCAAGACTGTTAAGCTCATTACAGAAGGGCTTAGTTTGCAGCCACATGTGTTAGCATTACACTGTAATCCTTCCCCGACTGTAACTACTCCAATGTCGAAGGCTGACATTTGTGGGTTTGCGCTAGGGTTTTATGTCAAGCTCAGCCACCTGCCATCGGCCCCGTGTGGGCCGTTCCTCACACACTTTTCTACAGTCTCACTAAATCTCTAGAGAATCCATCATCATTTTTCTCATTCCGTGTACACCAACACTTGGTGCTTATGTTTCAGTTTTTCACTTTAATTGCCGGCTGACTCAGGAATGTAAAATCGAAAAAAATGACACATTTACTTGTTTGGATAAAAATGAAGTTTGATCTTTAAACATATGACTCAAGTCAGTGGGTGGTAAAGGAATCTAAGAGTTTGTGGACTAGGGCTTAGTTGAATGAAAATCTTCAATTTCTAAAAGTTAATTATATTTATTTGTTTAAAAAATGTCCGAGAGGCCTATGGCACAAAATTCCAAAGTTGCAGAAGGGTACAGAGTGGAGAGGAAATCTCATTCCGGCTGGGTTAATCTGCCAGCTGTAGGGCTGACTGTCACCGGATGGCTGAGGGTCAGCGCAGACAGGTAAGGACGCGGCTCCTGCGAGGGCTGCCCGAGACCGGAGTTGCAGTGTTGCTGGGCATTTATTTGATGTCAAAGGAATGTTTCATTCATAAAACAAAGGGAAAAAGCCTAAAAAGACCCAAGGCCAGTTCTGGGAGCAGCATGAAAAACTTCCCTCGACAGTGTCTTTCAGGACACGGTTCTAAAAAAATTTATCTTAGTGGTAATTTATAAATCAGTTGAATAAAATCCTCAGCACCTTAAACATTCCTTCATGTCCCAAATGATTTAGGAAAAATAACAATGTATCCAAATAACTAAATGAGCATAAAAGCAGCGTGGTATGTGCTGAGCACTCTCCCTGTGTGGCTGCACCTGAGCCTCAAACTCGGCTTCAGAGGCCGCCCGTGCCCACCTGCTCTCTAGGTCGGGAGGCTGATGGCACAGGGGAGGTGGCTGGTCCTTGGTCTTGCCGCTGAGAGACAGGTGACCTGGGTATGGAGCTCAGGCAACTGACTCTAGACCCTTCCTCCTACCACAGAACACTGTCTGGCAAGGGTAGGATTCCCTCTGGTGCAGAATTTTAGGGCTATCACCGGTGTTCGGAAGGTCACACAGCATGATGGTTCCTTGCCTTTAGAGCAAGAAGACTCATTCTGACTCAGACCAGTGGCTGAGGACGACGTATCCACTTCAGGCCAGGGACACTTTGCAAAGCAGCAGCCTGACCCTAAAGTCAACCCTGCGTCGTTTGGCCCATGAGTCGGTTTCCTTCTCTGAGATGATTTCCATTTCTCCTGAGGTCCCCACTGCCCCTTCTCTTATTTCTGTATCAGCACATCTCAAAGTCAGTCTTGGATGTTTGAAAAGTCAAATCTGACTCCCAGCCCTTTTGGGAGTGTGTTCCTTGACAGTGGGAAGTCTGCTCATTACGGTAAGTAGAGGTAAAGAAGGAAACTTCCAGGTGTGTGCTTCCAGAATGGCGGGGAAGGCTCTTCCTGACTGCCCCGGCACCGGTCAGCTGGTAGTGGAGGCATTGGGAGCAAGTGGCAGGTGTGACCGTGCATTGTTCATTAATGCTTCAATAGTGCAAGGACGCCCTTCTGTATGCACGGCTCAGCTTTCAAAATCAGGAAATCAACCAGTGCATTACAGCATCAGGTCTGCCAGGCCCCATCTAATTGTCCCGGCAGTGCCCTGCTAGCCAGGGTGCGATGCAGATGGCACATGGCACTTGGTAGGGGTGCCTGCTGACAGTGCTCGGAGCATCCAGGCCTGTTACTTTGCACATCTCCCAATTTGCGTTTGTCTGATTTTCTCACAACTCAACTCAGGTTATACATTTTGGGCTGAAATCTCACAGAATCAGTGTTTCCCTCAGGAGGCGGGTGGTGGCTGTTTGGCCTTTACTGGGCATAGTCATCTCTTTTATCACTTGTGGAGACGAGCTTTGTCACGCTTCTCTGCTGGACAGTGAATTAGTAGGTATAACAAACTTATGGGTCCAAAACCGATTAGCAGGGATAATGTGGGAAGATACTTCGAGACTTTACAAATACATTATTCCTTGTTCAGATTTCCCCCCTGCAGAATTATCTGCTGGTAATGTTTTCCTGAATCAATCATAACTATGTTGGTTGATAAACAGTGATTCTTTTTCTAATCTCATAATGGTTTTTAGATTTATTACTTGGCATTCTACTGCAAGGGGGAGTTTCTCCTTAATTTTTGCTTATTAATAATTTAGTCATTAATTATTAGTCACTAATTAATTTAGATGATAGATTACTATTTTTCTTAGAACGCTGTAATCCATTACGATCATTTCTTTTCTTTTGATGTCCAAATTATCCCAGCCTTGGCTGGAAACCCCTTCAAGCTGGCTTGTGTGTTCTTTTGATAAGCTCCTTCCCACCTTGAGCACTTTTGTATTTTTTGGCGCAAGAAGGTATTTCAGGCTTATCTTGTATTTTCCCTGCCCCAGCCCTAAAGTTAACCACCAGTGTGTTTGGCCAATTACCAAGAGATGTTGCGTTTAAAACCCTTCACTAGGATAGGGGATAGTTGTGTTTCTGTCACATTTTTGTTGTCTGTATTTGTAAGCTTTGTTAATAGGTGCATCAGCTGGATGAATTTTACCTTCAGCTTTATACGGTAACTCTCTGCATGGTCTGAATGCTCCTCACAGGTCACGTGTTGACACTTCATCACCAAGGCCATGGTCTTACGAGTGGTCTTACGAGGTGAGGCCTTTAGGCGCCGTAGCCCCTGGGAGTGGAGTGAAGGCTTTTTAGAAAGGAGGCTTCCCACAGCTGGGCCCTTTTTTTAATGCCCTTTTTCCCTTCTGCCATGTGAGGACACAGTTTTGTCCCAGGAGGATGTGGCCTTTTAGCACTGGAGCCTGCCGGAGCCCTGGTCTTGGACTCCCCTGTTTTGGAACCGGGAGACATAAACTCCTGTTGTTTATACATTTCCCAGACTCAAGCATCTTGTTATAACCACCCAGGTGGACTAGGACACTTATATATCTCTAGTGTTGCTTTTTTCCCTTAAGGTTTATTTATCTGCTATTTACGATACACTCCAGTTTAATTTTTGTTCAGTTGTTCCTGGTGTGTGTCTCTCAGCCTTTTCTTTGTTGCCACATTTGGTTATTGCCATATACTTTAGTATGCCTCTTATAAATAGAGGTAGCTGCAAGTTTCAAAAATCCAGTCGGGTCTAAAAACACAACTTGGCATTTTTCTTTTTTAAACTGGAGCATCTAATCTCCATTAAAAACTGCAGTAATGAATACATTTGGATTTCCCACCACCGTCATTTGCCTTCTGTTTACCCCGTGTCTCCACGCTGACCTCCCCCTTTTTTCCTTCCTTTGGGTTTATTACAGTGTCGTCATATTGTCTCCCTGCTAAGTCTGTGAGTTCTCTACTCCACTTCCCACCTATTTGTGCTCACTCTAGAAATCAGCTTTAATATGAAAATCAACTATTTCAAACCTTGAACACTACAACATCCACCCAGCGATACCTCTCCAATGATATATTGTACACACTAGTTCTGTCTTTCTATAAAAAAATTAACCTCCCTAGAAATTATGTGTTATATAGTCAACTTGTGTTTAAATCATCTGAATGTGTCTTTCCTTGTTTTTTCCCCCCCATTTCACACCATCAGTGTGCAATGTCTTTCTGTCTGAAGGCATTTCATTGCATCTGTTGGGAGTTAAGGTTCTCAGTTCTTCAGGATCCAAAAATGACCTTATTTTGTCCTTGTTCTGGAAAGCTATCTTTTCTCTTTATTCTTCCCACAGACTACACAATTTTATTTGACTGCTATTTTCTCCCAGTTTGTTGGAGACACACCCTCCTGCCACTGGCTTCCTTTATTGCGGTTGAGAAATCTACGGTCACCCGGATGAGTCGCCTGCTGCAGGTAATCTGCTTTCATTTCTCAGCCTTGGGTACACCAACAATTGCAGTGTGATCTGTGAAATGTGAATTCCTTCCTATTTCTCTCCCTTTGAAATTCCTTCGTCTCGTATTTTTAAATATTACAAACATTTTTTTTCTTACAGAACTGTGAAGTTTATGTTCCATTTTTTGGCTACATTCTCCATGCCTCTTAGCCTCTCTTTTCTAATTGTTAGTGTTTCTATGCTGGAAATTTCTTCCAATCTATCTTTTAACTCACTAATTCTCTCTTCAGCTGTGTCCAATTGAGTTTTTAATTTAAATTATTGTACACATAATTTTAGACGTTCAATTTTGTTTTCTAGACCTCCTTGTTCCTATCTACATCATATCTTCTAACCTTCCCTCGTTTCCTTAAATTTATTAAACTACTTATTTGATTTTTCTTACATTGGGTGACTTGAAAACTGATGTCTCTGTGGGTCTACAGTGGGTTGAGGATTCTGCTCTCTCTTGGCCACCTTGCTTCCTTCTGTGTTTTGGGACTTTTTCAAGTGAGCTCCTCACTCCTCGGAACTTTATTGTTAAGAATTCTTTCAGGCCTGGCACTTGGCAGTATTTTTTGCAGACACCTGGGGGGATTTCCAACCTCAGACCACCCAGGTGGTGTTAGACGTCTGTGGTGAGGGCTGATTTACTGCTACAAACCCTCAGCAGATTTTTTTTTTCTCTTCCCCCAGCACCAGTTTAGGGGCTGACAGTTTCCTCTCCGCGCCTCCTGGTGGTGGCGGCTTTACTGCGGTTTCTGTTCACTTACGGGGCCCAGCTTTGGTACGCTGAGTAGAGATGCCTATTCAGTTTATCTCATGAGGTGTTCGTGGGGCTTTCCCTCCTGTTTCTTGCAACCTCTGAGGTGGAGGAAAGTGAGGGTCCAGCTCCCCCTCATCTAACCCACGTCTTCAAAGCGAGTGCTGATCTCCGGCTCCCGCTGCCTCCTGGAGCCCGGTTTCCTTATTTTTTGGCCTCTACAAGGGTAGGTCACTTGTGCATGGTCAGACGCTGCGCCCAGCTCTCTCCTCCCCGCCCTCTGTGTCCTACGCTCTTCTAACATTTTGCTGCTTGTAAGAAAGATCTCAACATCCCCGCCCCTTTGCTTTTACTTACCCACCTGTATCTGAGTTTCCCCAGGTTTTCCACTTTTTAGGTGGAGGCTGTTTTCTGATTCCCCTGATTGTAGCATTAGAAGGTTGGGTGGCTGCCCTGCCCTCCCGGCCTGGAGTTCTGCCTCTGCTACTCAGCAAGTGCCCTCCTGCCTGAGGTCCCACTGTGTGCGCCCCACCCCCTCAGCCCACTCCCTCCTGCCTGAGGCCCCACTGTGCACGCCCTGCCCCCTCAGCCCACCCCCTCCTGCCTGAGGTCCCACTGTGCACGCCCCGCCCCCTCAGCCCACCCCCTCCTGCCTGAGGTCCCACTGTGCGCGCCCCGCCCCTTCAGCCCACTCCCTCCTGCCTGAGGCCCCACTGTGCACGCCCCGCCCCCTCAGCCCACTCCCTCCTGCCTGAGGCCCCACTGTGCACGCCCTGCCCCCTCAGCCCACCCCCTCCTGCCTGAGGTCCCACTGTGC
>CAUYON010169471.1:0-25636 GCA_963573935.1 Arctocebus calabarensis
GCTCAAGCAAGTCTCCTGCCTCCGCCTCCCAAGTAGCTGGGACTACAGGTGCCCACCACGATGCCCGGCCATTTTTTGGTTGCAGCCGTCATTGTTGTTTGGCAGGCCCGTGCTGGATTCAAATCTGCCAGCTCAGGTGTACGTGGCTGGCGCCTTAGCCCGCTGAGCCATGCCCATGGCACTTTGACCCTTCTTGGTCATCATACTTCTATGAATTTGTTGCCACTGACTTGAGTTTGTCCCTCCTCTGGACTTAGTGACTGGTGTCTGGCTCCTAAAGTACTCAATAAATGTTTACAGAATGAAAGGGATTTAAATTAAAAGAATGAGACTCACAGGGAAGATTTCAGAGTGTGAGTCTGGGCTCCATCTGACATTTCCTCTCCTGGGCTTTGACATTTGGCTTCATCACAGGTTGCAAGTGGGCATTTTTGTGAGACTCTCACATGTTGAAAAACTTGGATGGCAGAACCGAGCAGCTGGTTTCTTAAGAACTGGCACTGGTCCTGATGGTGCCCCAGGCCCACTGCAGCCATCTGGAGGAGGTGGAGCTGTGCGGCTGAGGGCAGGACAAGGGCCAAGTCCAGGTCGGATGGTGAGGGAGCAGCCTCAGTGTCAGGACACCCAACTTGGTGGCAAAGTGTGCATTGGGTGAGCCACCTCACCTCGTTGCGCCCTGCTCCTCTGATGTTTCCATTGAAATGCTCCATTCTGAGATTCCTCTGAGGTCCCTTCCAGAGCCACAGCATTAGTGACTCCACAAAAGAAGTCAGATGCTTTATCTGCTGATCAATAAAGGCCACCCATTCTTTAAACACCTCCACCCCGGAAGGTCTCCTGCAGCTTCCCGTGAGAATTGCTCCCTGGGACCTCCGAGCTCTGAGCACGTCATGCACTTGGTGCTTCTGTGCCTCTCAGAGCAGTGGCTGAGGGTGGGACGGAGTGCTGAGTGCACATCTGGTGCCCCCTCACCCCCACAGTAGAGTGGGGCTCAGGGGTGACGTGACCAGCTGTCTGTGCGCTCCTCTGTCCCCCCGAGACCACCTGCAGACAATTCCTGCACACACTGGTGATCTTCTGTATCTCTTCCCAAGGGTCCCTGGAGGGAGGGACCCTGGAGCATCCCCCAAATTCTCAGCCACCAAGGGCAGGGGCTTGGTAGATATACTCTGTGGAGTATGTGGGGTGATAGTCTGTGCATAGAAGAGGAGGACCAGTCCAGGGACCAAAGAGGAGCTTATTTAGGAAAGGAACTGGAAGAAGTAGGATTGGACGGACCTTCCCGCTTATGAGTCTTATTGGTACACCTCAGTGTGGGTGGGGGGCAGCCATGGGAGGGACTACCCCCAGCAGAGGGGCCCCTAGCTGGGGTGGAAAGTCCACACTCGGCAGCGTTCTGGGAGTAACTGCCCTGCGATATTCTGGAAACGAGGTTCCTTAACCATTGTTCTGCAGTTTGACCTTTGGCTCAATTCATTTGATTTTTTGGGCCCAATTCCTCTAAATGGCTAAAATGGCCATACTTATGCTAAGGGGGTATCTAAGGTCTGAGAGTCCCTTACTCACACACACCACAGCGGGACAGCTCAGGGGGTGTTCCATCCTTCTCCCACAGTGGAGTGCGCTCATTAACTCACCTGTCCTTGGCTTTCTCCTTTCCCTCACACTTTCCCACCCTCCTACCTGTCCTTTCTGGAATCACATTCCAGATAAACTACCTGCACCCAGATCCTTACAGCTCTACCTTTGGGGAACCTAAACTAAGACCCTTGCCTGGGAACCCACAACTGCGAATGGTGAATGGATTCGAGCCAGGTCAGGTGGCCATTTAGCCCCTCATGTATTGTTGGAGGTTGGGTCCAGATCAGACGCTCCTGGTTCGCAGGGTCCAGGTCCTGTGTGTTTATGGCCTCAAGACTTGACTGCAATGTGGTCTGGATGATCTTTCCTAGATGTTTGCTGATTGAAGCTGGAAGCTGAAGCTTGGAGATAATCCTGCCTCTTGCTTTAGGCCAGGCCGTTGGCTGAGGGAGTGGAGAAGGGGTGGATGGAGGAGGGGTGGAGGGTGCCACCCTCAGCCACGCCTCTGGTCATTCATGCTGTTTCTCTTTTCCAGGCACACATTGGCATTTGGCTGGTTCCATGAACTTGGCAAAGCAAGGAGGGTCTTCTGCTCAAGGTGCTTAGTGGCCACGGTGGCTGTGAAGGACGCATATGCCCTGCCCAGAAGGTCAGAGACCAGCTTGGCACACCAGATGGGGCATACTTGGAACAAGCATTTGAGGCCAAGGATGTTTGTGTTCTAAATTGAGGGACACAGACTCCAAGTGTGAGGCTGGAGTGTTCCAGGGAGAATTTCTGGAGACGAGGCAAAGATCAGTAGGTCCTGGCAGGAGACAGAGGGGACAATGGGTGGGGCCCCCAGGAGAGTTCAGGGACCATTTGTAAAGGGGAGGTGGGGATGGGGCAGGAGCTCAATGCTAGCTCAGGGAGGGGGTGCTTACCCCTCTGGCCAGAGCATGGAGCCAGCCGCTGCCAATGTGCAGCTCATCTGGGAGGAGCACTTCTCCAGCCACCTCTCCCCGCCCTCTGGCCCCTGGCTAGCAGCTTCCATGGGCACGGAGGATTCCCAGTGGTTCCTGGCCTGTATTTTCACCTGGCAATGTCCAGGACAAGGGCAGCCACCTGTGTTTGCAAGCTCACTGCCTCCTGTTCAATCAGAAAACATGTCAGTCCCAGAACTCTGTGTGTGGCTTAGTTTTTGACTGGCTGCCTTGCTCTCTCTAAATCTAAAGCAGCTAAACAGCCTTGCATTTGGAATAATCGCACCATTTGCTCCTTTGCTTATATTTCTCTGACCTTGAAAGAGCCATTTTCCAGGATCATCGCTAATGGACCCTCACACGATGACAGTAAAATATTCCCGCGCTCGGGGGAAGAAAAAGGAGAAGCCTTCTGGAGCGATGCTGCCCGGCCCTGAGGATATCTTCTTGGGAAATAGCCTATGTGACCCACTCCCCAGCTCCTTGGGCCTGTATTTTCAGCCTCTCTGATGCTGAGAACAATGCTGCATTTATAAATCCTGCATTTATAAGTCCTTTAACATTTGTGTGAGGGTGGCACCCATGGCTCAATGGATCTGTTAGAGGAGGTGGGTTCAAACCCAGCCCCAGCCAAACAACAACAACAACATGTCTGTGAAACCCACCTTCCCCCATTGAGTAACAGAATGGCTGACAGCTCACTGTCATTTTTATTATGTCTTTGCCAGCTGGACACTAAAGACCAAGAGCTGAAGGAGAGTTGGCCTGGTCAGCCTACGGAGTGGGAAGGATCCTGCCAGTGGATGAGTTTGGAACGTTTGGTGAGTTTCCTGAGACCTGAAAGATGCCTTTCACCAGGACGCCGGGGCTCTGCGTTCTCCCTAAGATTTGCTCTTTTCCTCCCTGGGTAGTGCTCAACCACCTCGGAGCTCCACCTGTCCAGATGGCCTGCTACGCAGAGCCCTGTCTGGGTCTGCCTGGTCCCTCCTGGCTGGAGGGAGAAATGAATCCTTGTGTGAAAATCCTCTCAAACCCAAACTGGGAATGAGTAACAGTTAGCTGGTGGCCTTCACAGTTGTCCTGCTGCTGTTAGCCAGCTGCAGGAGGCTTGGATGGGACAGGGGCAGCCGACTGAGGGGTTGCAAGCTGCCTCTTAGCCAGGTCTCCAGAGGTGTGCATACAGGACACAGACTTCTTGTGTGGTGTGAGGTCTCCTCTTATACAGAAAACCTTGTCCTGAACATTGGGCTTCAAAGGCTGTGTCATTAGAAGACCTTGGTTCTCATCCCTGACTCCTGGAGGGGCTCTGCATAAGTGTTTCTCCTTCAATTTTCCCATGGTAACACCAAGAGTCAGGTAGTGATGTGAGGTCCCTCTGGCTCTGATCACCCAGTGTCACTGTCATCTTGGGGTCTCTTTGCTCATGTCCTAGCCCCAGGCTACAGCCATGGTTCAGAGAACCCGAGGCTTTCAGGCTGCCCTGCACCTACTCCTTATACTGCCAGTGCCTCTGCTGTTAAATCAAGACGGGGTGGTACCTGTGATTCAATGGGTAGGGCACTGGCCCCACATACTGAGGGTGGCAGGTTCAAACTCAGCCCTGGCCAAACTGCAACAAAAAAATTGTCGGGCGTTGTGGAGGGCACCTGTAGCTCCAGCTACTTGGAAGGCTGAGGATTGCCTAAGAGAATTGCCTAACAGGAGTTGGAGGTTGCTGTGAGCTGTAATGCCACGGGACTCTACCGAGGTCAATAGAGTAAGACTCTGTCTCTTAAAAAAAAAAAAAAAATCCCTTGTGGTGTCACTTCCTCAGATCCCTCCTTCTGGGGGACCAGAGTACATTCCCTACCTGTATAAGCTTTCTGTTGCTGCTGTACGAATTTCCACAAATTATTGGCTTAAATCAACATGATGGATTCCCTTACGGTTCTATAGCTTAGAGGTTAGACTCTCATCTCACTGGGCTAAACCCAAGGTGTTGCAGGCTGCTCCTCTGGAGGCTCCAGGGCCCTTTCCCGGACGCCCCTGCATTTCCTGTCTTGTGGCCCTCCCTCCTCCTGCAAAGCCAGGGGCTCGAGTCCCTCTCACACATTGTATCTCTCCTACCTCTTCCTCCTTTACTGCCTCTTTAACCCAGTCTGCCCTCTCCACTTTTAAGGACTCTGGATTAGGTAGGGTCCATATGGACAATCTAAAATAATCTCCCCATCTTAAATAAAGCCTCAACCTTATCAGGTCTGGAAGTCCTGCGGCTGTGTAAGGGAATAATTCAAGGTTCCAAAGATTAGGCCATGGACATCTTCGGGGGGCTATTCTTCTGCCTACCACTCCACCCCATTCTGAGGCTTGGGGCTTGGGCTGGGAGCCATGTCAGTTTTCCTGTGGGATCCTGGCTCAGGTGCTAGGGAGGTACCTCCTCTCTGGAGCCCTCCAGGATTGAGTCAGGCAGAGGTAACTGTCCTGTCCTCTGACTGCCATGGTCCCTGGCACACTTTGTCATGCTTGTGGGACAGCACTCATGGGTAGGTCTTCCTCCCTAATTGGAACCACACATATGGGCGGGGACCTTGCTTTCTTCTCTCCAGATGCCCAGGGTCTTGGGGTGACAGGTGAGCACATTGTTAGACACATTGAGGACAAGACCAGGAGCTGCTGGCAGAATGGAGAGCTGCTTGGGGAGTGGGTTGGCAGGAGCAGGGAGGCCTGTCCTAAGCACTGTGATCGGGATCCTTTTCTTTGATCTTGGACAGTCTTGTCAGAGGGTGAAGCACAGAACACCCCCCATTCTACCAATGAGAAATTAGAGGCCTCTCAAGGGGAGTGGCCGCAGAACTCTGCCTCTGGGCCTCCTCACCTGCCTCTTCCCCTCTCTCCCTGTGTGATTCAGTTATTCCTTACTCCACAATCTGTGTTCCCCATCCCATCCCTAATTCAGGTATTCGAGTCCCAACTCCTGGTAGCTCAGAACATGACTTTATTTGGAAACAGGGTCATCACAGATGTAATTAGTTAAGGTGAAGTCATTCTGGATTGGGGTGGACCTTATGGAAAGAGGAAATTTTTTTTTTTTTCTGAGATAGCGCCTCAAGCTGTCACCCTGGGATAGAGCGCTGTGGCATCACAGCTCACAGCAACCTCCAATCCTTGGGCTCAAGCAAGTCTCTTGCCTCCGCCTCCCAAGTAGCTGGGACTACAGGCACCCATGCCCGGCCATTTTTTGGTTGCAGCTGTCATTGTTGTTTGGTGGGCCCTGGCTGGATTCAAACCCACCAGCTCAGGTGTATGTGGCTGGCGCTTTAGCCCGTTGAGCCACAGGCACTGAGCCTGCAGACTAATTTTTAAACAGCTTTGTTGGGCTGTGATGGACTTACAATAAACTGCATGTAACGTGTGTAATTTGATGAGTTTTACATACATATGCCCTTGTGTAACCCTCCCCACTGCCAAGGTAATGAAAGGTCAGTCCCCAAAGTCTGCCTCCTCACTGCACCCCTCCCATCCTAGGCAACTGCCATAGATTGTTGCCACTTTCTAGAGTTTTTAGAAATGGAATCTTCCAGTAAGTACTCATTTGTTTCATACTCTCTTAGAATTACCCCCACTCCCACAGGCTCTCCTGTGGCCCCCCCTGGGCCTGAGAACTGGGTGTGGCTCCTTGGGGCTTTTGGGGACAGGATGCCAGCATCGCATTGGGCCCTTGGAGTAGATGCCCTGAATGCCAGCAGAAGGCAAGAGCTGGGGTGAGGAGTGTCTGCACTGTGCAGGAATTGATCTCAATGACAGCTTAGGCAAGGCCGGGGGTGGTGGTGAGTTAGCAGCCTGCTGTACTGGGCCAGTTGGGGTCTGGGAGGCAGCAAGAGGGGACTCATCTTAGGGTCCCTCTAAGGAGGGGGCCAAGGAGAGGCAGGGTCTGGGCAGGTGAGTGAGGCCGATGTTCACTGAGTTGATTCAGCTTGGAATGGTACAGACACACCAAGGCAGGACAGCTCAGGTTGGGGGGCCAGCTGAGTGGCATCCCAGGCCTCACTTTCCTCACTGGACAGTTCTCTTCAGTATTCCCTTCCCTCTGACAGATAGGCCACAACTTTGGAACATGGTGCTACTAAATGGGGTTGGGAGCATTAATAAGTCAGTGTTTTTTTTTTTTTTTTTAGATACAGAGTCTTACTCTATTGCCCTTGGTCAAGTGCCATGCCATGGCATCACTGCTTACAGCAACCTCCAACTCCTGGGCTTAGGCGATTCTCTTGCCTCAGCCTCCTGAGTCCCCAGGGACTGTTTTTTTTTTTTTTTTTTTTGAGACAGAGTCTCAAGCTGTCACCCTGGGTAGAGTGTCATGGCATCACAGCTCATAGCAACCTCCAATTCCTGGGCTCAAGTGAGTCTCCTGCCTCTGCCTCCCAAGCAGCTGGGACTACAGGCGCCTGCCACAACGCCCGGCCATTTTTTGCTTGCAGCCATCGCTGTTTGGTGGGCCCGGGCTGGATTCGAACCCGCCAGCTCAGGTGTACATGGCTGGCGCCTTAGCCGGTTGAGCCACAGGCACCGAGCCCCCCAGGGACTGTTTTAAGGGCTGCACCTGCTGAGGATAGTTGAATGTTCTCCTGAGACCTTCCCCAGGAACTCTCCATGCATCTTTATGGGGAGGCCACGTGGAAAATGACACAAGTGCAGGTGGTCCTGGCACAGGGGTCTGTCAGGATGTTTTCTATGGGTTGAAACACCTGCATCCCTTCCCAATCCTGAAGGTTTGGGAGCAGATACCACTTGTCACAGATCCTTCTGCCTACTCCCAACACGTGAGGCTGTCACCATAACTGGGGGACAAGATGGATTTTGCGTCCACCTCCTGCCATCTCACTCAGACCCCACCCAGCCCAAGGAAGAGACCAGTGTTGTGATATTTCTCCAGGTCGGGCAGCTTCACTGTGGGAGGACATAGAGCAGCTCTGGGCTCCCCCTCCTGCCGTGTGTGTTTCTGTTTAGGACTGGTTGAAACCCAAAGTGAACTTTCTTGGAATTTCAGTGGAATTTCTTGGCAGAGCCCTTACCTTAGGACGGAGGAGGCGCCTGGGAAGAGAGTGGGCGTTCCTGTGGCTTCTCCCCTTTCCTGCAGGCCCCAGTCTGCCTGTGCACTTGGACCTAGCTACAGGGCTGAGTCGGTCTTGTGGTTTGCTCAAGTGCTGGAGCTCTTGGGCTGACTCCTGCCTGGTGGCAGTGGGGACTTTACCCCGTGAGTGCTTCCCCTGCCCAGGCCAGTAAGTCATTTCACCCTCACAAGAGCCCTAAGTGGCAGGCACTGTTCCTTTCTGAGTTTTCTAGAGAGGTCGTTTAACAACCCGAGGTCGTACAACTGGAGAAAGAAGTGGAGGCAGGATTCAAATCCAGACTTTCCAACTTGAAGTGTGGCTGTGGCCCTTGCCACGTACAGCTTCAGCCTCTTGCTGTCTTGCCTCCTGCCCAAGTTCTCCACGGGCCCTTGCTCCCTTCTGCCTTCTTGGGGCTGCAATGGCCTTCCTCCTGCCTGACTCCCCTCATTCTCAGGAGCTGACTCAGTCCCTGCCTCCTGAGTCTCTCCCACCCGCAAAGTTCAGGCTGGTACCTCCCTTGGTGCTCCCACGGCATCCTGGGGATCCTCCCAGCACACTGCTGACAACTTTGGTTGTAACGGGGCTCTCTGCTTATCCTTCCCCTCCACCAAAGCAAGTATCTTGAAGGTAGGGCCTGCTCATATGTTTGATGAATGAATGAATGAGTGTCTGGTGAACATGTGTCTCCTGTGCAGTGTCTGGGGTGATCAACTTTTTGTTTCTGGTTAGCAGTGTGGCCTGCTGGCCGAGGTTCCCTTTCTTCATGCTTTTCAATGCCTCAGTTTCTCATCTGGAATTGGAGGAGACATAGTCCGTCCCTGTGGAATTGTGAGGCTTAAATGAGTGAGTGCAGGCAAAGCACACAGCGCAGTCCCAGTGCATGTGAGCTGCCGGTATTTCATGCAGGGGAGGGCTGGGCGGGCTCTGCCCTGGGCTGACCTACTTCTCCTCTGGGCACTACTCTGGCAGGGAATGACTCAGCATTTTAAAATCTGACTTCTTTTGTAAGGAGCCAGATCATTCTCTCGCCATACCAAAGAGATTCAGCAAGATCAAATACCAACTATGTGTATGTGGACAGGAACACAAGGGGCTGCTCGGGTTCTAAGCTGCTGTGTCCTCGGGCTGCAACGCCCTTCCTCCTGGCTAATTTCCACTTGCTCTCAAGGTCTAAATCAGTGACTGCCTCCTCCATGAAACCCTCCCTGAGCAGCCCCCACTCCCAAAGTCTGGACTGGTACAAAATGGGGCTGGAATTGACCCTCCTGCTGCAGAACTGCAGATGGTCTTGGCATTTTGACACCTCAGGGAGGCGAGTGTGTTTTCTATGGGGGCTGTAAACTCCTGGGAGGCCCTTTCCTCTGTTACTGCTACATTCTCTCTTGCACAAATTTTCAAATTCTACTTTGCAGAATCTAATCCCACCAGAGGATCTGGGAAGAGGCTTCGGTGGTCACATAAATGTGGGATAGCTACTCCTATTTCCCTGCATGGGCATTCACGGGCACATTGGCAAGTTAAAGGTCCTGATAAGTCCTGCAAGAAAGAAGTACATGGAACTGTTTAACCCAGTGTTTCCCTGACTGCTCAATCATGGGACCTCTTTCCACATAATATTTAAAGGTCACAACCATCAACATCCTGTGGTTCCAGAGCATGCTTTGGGAAACCCTTCCAAAGTGACTGGCACATGATTTTCATTCATTACAGTTGAAGCCACATGCAATGATTACACCTGCAATGTCCCTATTTCCAAACAAGGTTACATTTTGAGGCAATGGTGGCTAAGACTTCAATAAGTCTTTTGGGGGGGGAACATAATTCAACCCATAACAAATGCCCTACCATGCCAAGCGGTTCTGGGTCAAAAGTTCATTGTAACCATCCAGAAAGGGTTAACATCAGGTTAACCCCTGCAGGATGGGGCACTCCTAGAGGGGCCCCTTGGCACTCGATCTTCCTGTCCTGGTGGGCCCATAGCTTCTGGGACAGGGAGCCCTGTTCAAAGAGTGGCCTGGGGTCTAAATACTGTGTCTGTCCTCCCCAGGTATTGTTCTTGGGGACAGGGCTGCAGTTAGGTCTGCGGCCGAGTGTTGGCACAGACACCAGCCTTGTTTTCTCCATCCCTTTCCAGGGAGGCTGGCTGTCACTTCTTGGAGGTAAAAGGTTGTGAATTTCAGGTCCGTCCTTTTTCCGTGGTGGCAATTTTGGGCTGCACTGTCTGCTCTATAGCAGAACTGGTGTGTTTCAGGTGCAGCCTGTTGTTGGCTTGGGCTGTGCACATCTGGCTTGTAATTGGGAAACCTGGGCCAAATCCAGATGTGGTCCCATTTCAGATTCCGGGAGAAAGTGAGTGTTTTCTCAGTGGTAAAGAGGGTTTGCTCTCAGGAGCTGGGATTGACAGTCAGTGGGCAGCTGGAAGCTTCTCACTTGCTGGGAAAAGATGGGTGTCTGTATTGAAGTGAGGAGGCGGTGTAGGGCGGGCCAGGGTGGAGACCTCAACAAGAAGCATGTGGTTCAGCCACAAGGATCAGTCCCCACGACACCAGCCGCTGGCCCAAATTGGAAGCTGCTGGTGACAGCCTATTTGTCAGGTTGTGCGCCGGCCTGCGGCTACCCTGGAAGTGGCAGGTTCATTCATTCAGGTCCTGTATGCAGTTATGTTTGGAAGAGTAAACAGTAGTCAGAGAAGTAAGATCCTGTGCTTTTGAAAGAAACCAAGCCCGGGAACATAACTGTGGTTAATGACCTGAGAAATCGGACATTTGCACAATTCCTGAACTGTCATGGAGTTCAGCCTCTGTAGTTCTTACCAGCAGTGAGGGACAGGCTGGGAAGAGAGCCTCGTATTTGGTTTGGGGTCATCCCTGCTTGGTGCTCCTTGGCTATACCCTTTATTAGGTTGGCGTGGCCCCCAGCAAGTGGTCCCACCACAACCTCCTGAGCCTAGTGCCTCCCTAGAAAGGGGATGACGACAGTGCAGCCAGATAGGCCTGTAGCTCAGGGGCTGCTGGCCTTGAGTTCTCAGGCAGAAAATTAGAAAAAAATTATGCATGAAGGTTATTTTCTGTATGGTGAAGAAGGAGGAATAGGTTGTCTGAGGTATGCCTGGGGCAGAGATGCATAATGGTATCTGTCTCCCCCGAGCCCCTGGTTTTGAGCCTTTCTTGAGTAGGAAATAGAAATACCTGCTTTGGTGAAACGTGAGACTTGGGGCTCAGGCTGCTTGGGGACAGTGTGGGACCCTGAGCAGAGCTTGGATTGCAACGAGGGCCAAGAGGGCACTTGGGAGATGGTGTGCTGAGTGCCACAGTACGGGGAAGGTGAAACCTATCCCTAGAGTGGCTTGTAGACAGCAATGAGGAGGTCACAGTGGAGAAAGGTGACAGATTCTGCCTGAGCCAATGGGAGCCCCAGGAGTGCCCCGGAGCACCAGGGGCAGAGGTAAGGCTGAGACCTTGAGGGTGGCCTTAGGCCATTGCGGGCTTGGTGGCACACAGGTCACTCTGCACCATACCTGGTTAGTCTGGGAGTCGGGTGACAGTGTGTGTGGGAAGGCATGTGACAACTCAGAAGGGCCATGACAAACTCCAGTGCACCCCACTCAGCCGCCACCTCTTCATGATCCTAAGCCTCAGTTCCCCGCACTGGTAACCTGGGGATGAGGAAAGCGATTTCCTTCACCCTGGGTTGATTCAAGAATCAAATGACATAAATAGTTCTTCTCAGAGATTAAGTGACAACACACAGTCACACAGCTGAGAGCGTCAGGACAGGCTCCTGACCACCTCCCTGGACTTAGTGATGTGTGCCTCCATAGCCGAGGTTCAGGAACTGCAGTGCAATGCTGCTTCCGAGGTTCCGTACTGTCCTATAAGTGCCCACAAGTGCTACCTGCAGAAACCCTGATGTGAGTACACCCCGTGGAGGGAGAAGATAGGCGCTGGCCACTGAGGCCTGGCTCTGCTGCTTTGGACATTGTTTCCTTTAATCCTCACACTGGTCCTGTGAAGTGGGTCCTACCACTCTTATCCCCAAGGTGTAGACAGGGAAATCAGGTCTTGGGGAGGCTGGCGAGTTTTCCATTATTGGAAGAGAGTTAGAGGCAAAGCTAGGATTTGAAGCAGGTGCTTTACACCATACTCCAGACAATCCACCCCTTCATTTTGTGGTTAAGAGCCAAGAACGTGGGCCCAGTTACCCAGTGAGTGAGCTCACCTAGACCCCGCCTCTTTTTAACCTGCTCAGGACCCCGCACTGTGCCACACCACTAACAAGCAGTTTCCAGGTGGGAGCTGCCGGGATATGCCAGAGCCAAGGTTTCCTCTAGGAATTACATTAGGGGATTAAGAGGCAGAGATTTTTCAGAATAGCTGTTGGAGAAACAATTATTATTTTCTTATACCATGGGTAAAAATTTCTCCTCCTCCTTGCTCTCCTGCTAAAAAACTCAGTTGGGTAAGTAAAAGAAACAGTGGCATGTGTTATCTGAAAACTGTTTAGTGCAATTACTGCTGCAGATTTTACTGAATTTGAAAATGATAGATGGCAAATCTTAACTTCCCAAGCTCTCTCCTGGCAAGCAGTTTGTTAAAGACTAGCAGTGCGGCTAATCACTGCTGCATAGTGCCCACGAATACACGTTTTTTCCTTTTTATATAACACATTATGCTAATCACCCTGTATTCCATTTTTCAATAAAAGGTCAGCAGAGCACTGTTTGTTCAGAATGTGCAATTTAAACTTCATGTCTGTCATTAGAGATAATCTAGGTTTGCTGTATCAAGTGGGGTTGTCATAGAAACTAGACCCGCAAGCTCTGTTTATGGCCTTGGAGAATAAACACTTTGCATTTATTTCTCTGGAAAGGAAAAAAAGAAACCCCCCAAACATCAAAAATCATCGGACAATTAAGTAAGGTTTGAAAACAAAGCAGTAATAGCCCAGAAGAGAGAGCTATGTCATTCATCAAAAATCAATAACTGTCACACAGTTGGTATACCAGGCATTCAAGCAGGTGACTTGATGGAAGTGATCAAATGCTTCCCCTGGGAAGAGCAACTGAGGGGGAGAGGAGGTGTTATTATGCCAAGTACAGAATTAAGTGTGCTAATGGGCTTTATCTAAGCTATTATACCCTTGAAAAAGATTTTGTGTAAATTGCATTGAGTGTCCGATCAGGCTTTTTATGCCATGTGTTTGGACATTCGTTTGTGAACCCCAAATTGCCCAGCTGATTCCATATTATGGTTCCTCTGATCTTCCTTCCTCTGAACTCCCTCCCTCCCTGGGAGCAGTTTAGGAATCCTGGGCTTCTGCATTTTAAGACCTGCTTGAATAGCATTACTGGATTTATCATATAAAAATAGAAAATGCTCACTAAATTTGGAAAAATGTTTAGGGTAAGTATATCCCAAATATTGCACAGGACATACTTATGCTGAAACGAGTCATTGGTTATCTGAAATTCCAGTGTTCCTGGGTGTTCCTGGTGTTGCTCTGGGCCTGAAGTGTCTGAGTGGGGGTGTGGGAGGTAATTTCTCTGACCTCCCTGCCAGCCTTACGCTTGTGCACACAGGACGTGTGTGCATGACTAATCCTGTTAGGTTACAGTGTAATTGTGGCTCTAATTTGCTGAAGGCACCCACAAAGTCAAGTTCAAGAAAGTCACTGGCTCAGAAATGCCCACTCACTGGGCACAGCCGCTCTATGGGGGAAAACATTTAGGTTTTTTATTTTTCATTGAAAGAGGGTTGTTGGATCTTCTTTCCTGGGGAAGGAACTAACCATCCCCAGTTATTTTTGGAGCTGGTCCCTGGTCATTTTTTTGGAGCTGGGCCAGAGAAAGGGTCTGAGGCTTCTCTGCCAGGTGTAATGTTTAATCTGGAACAAAAGAGGTGAGGTTCTGTGAACGATGGCTACAGAAATCTGGTAACTGGCAGCAATTAGTCTTTACTGGATTCAGGCTGAGGGAGCTGGGTAAATACTAACACACACGTTCAGTTCTATGAGTCAGGTGCTCTGTGGGCCCAAAGCCAGATGAGGGCCAGTTCTCCAAGGAAAGTACCCCCAGTTGGGAGAGAGTTGAATGCAGATGTCACCCTGGAACGAGTAGATGCAGCCAAGAGCCCAAGCAGAGTCAGAAACACAGTGCTGTGGGGAACATGGAGAAAGAGCACATGAATTTCATCCGAAAAGTCCAGGGAGTCTTCTTGGAGGAAGGGAGTTCTCAGCTGCCCGGTCAGTGTCTATGCATTAAATCAGATTAGTTAATGTTAGGGAAGTTGCCCAGAGGCAGAGGTGCAAGTTGCTGTCTGGAGGTGGAGCTTCCTTTCCGTTAACAGCAGGGAATGGGGAAGTTTGACCCCATCTTGGGTGAGGATACTGGTTAAGGATGGGGTGTGGAGTCAGGAAGGCCTGGACCTGCGTTCCACTCTGCTGGTCACCAGCTGAGTGACCCTGGGGAGCCATGCCACCTCTTTATGTCTCAGCTTCCTCCTCTGTATAATTAAAATGATGGTTGTATCTGCCTCATAAGGTTATTTTTGAGAATTAAATGAGATAATGTAAGTAAGCCTTTAGCATAGCACCTGGCATCCCCTAAGGGCAGGAAAAGCATTATTGTTTTTTGTCCTAGTTATTACTTTTGTTTGCTTTCAGCCCCTTAGATTCTGATCTTGCCTCTAAGCCTTTGTTATGCCAGAAGTGCCTCTCCTTACTAGCTGTCACCCCCCAGTTCCTCAACTTGTCTACACCCCTGTATCTGCTGTCCCACCCCTGAGCAGATCTTGGCAGGGGAGTTCAAGTCCTTGGACTTGCCCTCAATTCTTAGCTCTTGTCACTGTTCCAGACCTGGGTCCTGGGCTCCCACATGGATTGGTGGCTCCGCTAGTGGCCTTGTCCTTTGCCCTGGGTTGTGTTTCAGTCTATAGTCCAGGCAGGATTGGAGAAGACTTCACCGAGGGAGGGATGGTGTGAGCAAAGGCAAACACGTGAAATCAGGAAATAGGTTTGAAAAATGGCAGGTAGTTCAGAAGAACAAGATCCAAAATGCTTGGGGGAGATCACTGGGTAAGGCAGAGCGGCAGCGAGGCTGGGGAGGGACTTTCTTGGACATGCAGCTCTGTTCTGCCCTTCCATTTGGTCTTTGTGAAACTGTCAGTCATGGTGACCTCTGCTCCTGGGACCTAGGCTGTTCCATCAAACCTGTGATTCCCTTGTTCAGAGCCTGGGAAGAAGGTATAGGCAGAGCTAATCAGTGATCCCTGAGATTGCTATCCATAGAGAGAAATTCTAATGCGCTAACTTGTTGCAGGAAGACAAGGCCCAATGGAGAGAAAGAGCACCCAAACACTGCGTTTATAAGAGGAAGGGCTTTATTCACCAGCCGGGAGCTTATGGCATAGAAGAATTCCAAATGGCCCCGCTCTCTGACTGGTTTGGTCTTTCCCTTTTTATTAACAGCCAAAAAGTTCCAACCCACAGGTACCCTTCTCATTGACCAGTTTGAATCAAGCGGGAGGTGCTATTCCAGCCCCTACAGAACTATAGGATTTCACAGAACTTGGAAATTTCCAAGTTCCAGGAAGTAAGTTTACAAATTCCCAAGAGCTGAGTCATCATGGAAAGGACCCTGCAGGTGTACCCTTGTGATCTCCTTGAGCAGACCTGTTCTCCTAGATCTCAACCTTTTCGGGCATCCTCAAACTAAGCTCATCAGTTATTTAATGCTACGATGAAGCTATGTAATGAGTAACCACAAAACCTCGGTGGCATATAATAATGAAAATTTATTTAGCTCCCAAGTCTGTGGGGCTCGGCTGATCCGGGCTGGGCTCACTCATGTGGCTGAACATTGGCTGTGTGTCTGCTGATCATCACGGGCTGTGGCAGTTCAACAGTGGGCTAGCCCAGGCACGTTCTGATGGAGCCAGTGGAAGTGCATGGTGATTTTTCAATGTTGGCTTTGCATTACAGTTGCTAGCATCCTTTTGTCCAAAGCAAGTCACGTGGCCAAACTCAGAATGCAGGAATGAGGAAACAGACTCCATCCACTTAGCAAGAGGAACTGCAAAGTCTCATGAACAAGGCATTCATTTAGGAGGGTGGAAAGATTGGGAGGATGAAGACAATCACTCTATCACACTATGGCAAGCTAGGTAGATGTGACTCAGGGCAGCTGCTGGCCATTTTACCTCCTGGGGGGGAGAACATATCTGAGAATGAAACCAGGGAAAGAGAGGTTGAGCCAAGCAATGGGGTATAAGCCAGAGCCCTGATCCAGCTGTACCTGCAGCTTTGCTCCCCATGGGCTTCCTAATTATATGAATAAGCAGGTTCCCTTTTGGATTCAGCTTGTATGAGCTGGGTTCTTGCCAGTTGCAGTGGAATGAAGCCTAACCAACACTGCTCTGAACGCCAAGCAAAGGCATTTGGATATTAAAAGTGTCCAAGAAGAGAACCAATGTGTTCTAAGTCTTTTTTTTTTCTTTTTGAGTCAGTCTCAAGCTGTCACCCTTGGTAGAGGGCCATGGTATCACAGTTCACAGCAACCTCTAACTTTTGGGCTTAAGAGATTCTCTTGCCTCAGCTTTCCAAGGAGCTGGGACTACAGGCACCTGCCACAACATCCAGCTATTTAATTTTGTTGTTGTGGTTGTCATTGTTGTTTTAGCTGGCCCGGGCCAGGTTCAAACTTGGCACCCTCGGTGCATGTCGTTAGCACCCTGCCACTGAGCTATGGGCATCACCTGTTCTAAGTCTTTGTCTGAGGAATGTAGTAGGGATTATGAAACCCTTGCAGTACTTCAAATGCAGGAATGATGTGTCCCACCTTAAGATGGGGCAGTGGAAGGGGAGAAAGGGATACAGGTGACACTTGGCAGAGAAAGAATTGATGGGTTTTTCTAGCTATGTGTGAGGTATGGGTTTTCTCTCCTAAAAGATGGGATGAAGCCTTCAGTGATCTGGTAAACTAGCTTTTCCCGTCCACAATGACCTCCCGTTTATAGTGTTTGCCTATTTCTATGGGGTAACTACTGCTGCTATCATGGCTGATTTCAAGGGATTGGTAGCCTAATAGCCAGCAGAGAAAATTTCTGCATATTTAATAATTGACTCCTGGGAGCCAGCATGACCAGTTCCAGCACACCAGGTGTCCAAGGTGCAGGTGATGTCACCTAATAAGGAACGCAGTCAGATCCTGGGTCCCTTACATTGGAATTGTCTGCAGGTCTTGCAAATGAAGATGCCAAGAGGATATTGGAAATACAGCTCTGGGGTTCAGAAGGGAGGTTTGGCTTACATAGAGGTGGGGAATGTGTCATCGTCATTGCTGGAGAAGGGTAAGGATTGTGTGGCAAGATTTGCCTTTTGACTAGAACTTAGGGGACTAGTGACCCTTAGGCCTGATCTGGCTTACATGTTATTAGCAAAAATTAAAGTTTGCTGTTTGTATTAGATTCCCAGGGCTGCTGTAAAAATTAGGATACACCGTGTGGCTTAAAACAGCAGAAATTTATTCTCTTATGGTTCTGGGGGCTGGATTTCTGAGACATCCAGAACCGAGGTGGTACCAGGGTTGCTTCCTTCGGGAGGGACTCAGGGAGAGACCATCTCGTGCCTTCTCCTGGCCTGTGGGGCTGCTGCCAATCCTCGGTGTCCCTTGATTTATATATGCATCACTCCCATCCTTGCCTCTGTCTTACATGGCTTCTACGTGTCTTGGTGTGCTCTTTTTGCTCTTCTAAGGACACTCATTGGATTTGGGGCTCACCCCAGGCCAGTATGATCTCACCTCCACCCTTTCCTTAATTATATTACCAAGGGCTCTATTTTCAAATTAGGTTACCTTCTGAGTTTCTGGGTGGATGCGAATTTTTGGAGGACATTATTCAACCCACTGTGGTTGCCAGTGACTAAAACTTGATGGATTTCGCAGAAAATAGAGATTACTAATTTCTCTTGAACAATGCATCTGGCCCAGCGCACCTGCAGTGGGCTGGGGTGGACAGGCAGCTGCCCCCTCTCCCCAGGCCCCTGGGTGCTTCGCTCAGCTCTTCCCCTGCCCAGTCCTTGCCTTAGCTCAGCTGGAGCTCAGTCCCCCAGCATCGGGGAGGCTGGAATCTGCCTCCTGCTCTTCCATCTCCTTTCTGATGTCTCCTTAGCAACAGACATTCATTTATTCTAGGCACGAGCCTCTGTTTAACAGTATTTATTTCCAGAGTCAGAAATATTTGATTCCAATTAGGGACACCAAATTGAAACCCATGCAGCATCAAAGATATAGGTCAGGTGATAATTGAGAGCCCTGTGCCCCAGGACAGGGAGGGATTATGCAGCCTCTGGAGCTGGCAAGCTGTGCAGCTCCTGTCCTGATCCTGTGTGCTCTTGGGTTAGCAGCTCAGCCTTAGCTGGCCTACGTTTTGCTCCTGTGAAATGGGCATAACAGCTGCTTGTGGTGGTGTGAGAACTTGAGCTGCTATGTGTAAAGTGGCTTGCACAGTCCTGGCATGCATTAGAGACTTAGTAAGTGTATGGTGCACACATGATGAATGAATGAGTTGTGGGAACTCTGCCTCACTTCTAGCTGAAGCAGGAGAACTAGTTCAGATGCAAGCAATAGTCTCCACACCACACAGACACAATCAGAAAAGAAGGTGATGGAATGTTCGCAGAGAGATCATCCTTGTCCCTGCAATCAAATAAACTGCATTAGTTTTCCGTCAACAGAGATGACGTTCAAGATGAAGAGGTGGTAATTCCAAAAGCAGTAATAATGACAGATATCAATACTTAACAGATATGAAATTTACTTGGCATAATAAGATGGTTTTCAAACATCTAGGATAGCATTTCTAGAATACGTTCTAAAAGAAGTGAATAGGTGCTTTATGCAAAAAAGGTTCCTGGTTAACATAGTTTGGGAAAATACTCAACTATAAATGCTTTTCTTATTGCAGGTCCTTTCAGAGCCTCTGATTTTTTTTTCCTTTTCTTTTCTTTTTTTTTTTTTTTTGAAACAGACTGTCTTTCTGTCACCCAGACTAGAGTGCAGTAGTGTCATCATAGCTCACTACAACCTCAAACTCCTGGATTCAAGTGATCCTCCTCCCTCAGCCTCCCAAATAGCTGGGACTGCAGGTGTGCACCTGGTTTATTATTATTATTGAGACAGAGCCTCAAGCTGTCTCTGTAGAGTGCAATGGCATCACAGCTCATAGCAACCTCCAACTCCTGGGCTCGAGCGATTCTCTTGCCTTAGCCTCCCAAGTAGCTGGGATTATAGACGCATGCCACGCCTAGCTATTTTTTGGCTGTACTTGTCATTGTTGTTTGGCGGGCCAGGGCTGGATTTTTTTTTTTTTTTTAGAGATAGCGTCTCACTTTATCGCCCTCAGTAGAGTGCCATGTCATCACACAGCTCACAGCAACCTCTAACTCCTGGGCTTAGGCAATTCTCTTGCCTCAGTCTCCTGAGTAGCTGGGGCTGCAGGCACCCGCTACAAAGCCCGGCTATTTTTCTGTTTTGCAGTTCGGCCGAGGCCGGGTTTGAACCCGCCACCTTCGGTATATGGGGCCTGTGCCCTACTCGCTGAGCCACAGGTGCCGCCCTTGGGCTGGGTTTGAACCTGCCAGCTCTGGTGTAAGTGGCGGTGCTTTAGCCACTTGAGCTACAGGCACCAAGACTGGCTTATTTTTTCTAATTTTAGTAGAGATGGGGTCTCACTGTTGCTCAGGTTGCTCTGGACCTCCTGAGCTCAAGTGATCTAGCCTTGGCCTCCCGGAGTAATCAGATTACAGGCATGAGCCACGGTACCCAGCCATGGCTTTTAATATGTTACTGTGCAGTATGACTTTCCCTTTTGTCAGGGTGGGGGACTAACGTTGCATGGAACATAGCAACTGGGTAACTTAGCATCAATTTCGATGAATATCGTCCCCCACCAAATGCCAGACATTCTTGTAGGTTTCATGAGGGCTCTAATCCTGGATAAAACTGTCGGACTGCACAGTCCTGTGATTTTGGTTATTAAAAGACAGGCTGATCAAAGGGCTTTTGCTGTGGGAGGCAAGACACCAGGCATTGAGCCCATCTAGGAGTTGTCATCTTTAGGCCACTGGAGAGAGAGTCCTGCAGGCAGCATGCACTCTGCCTGGGTAGGAGGGGCCGGGGAGAGTCCCCGCAGGGCCCAGCTGCCCACACACACTCTCATCTCTGTTTCTGCTTTCAGGTCCTCCTGGACCAAGTCTAATCTGCAGAGGAGCTTTCACAGCACAGCACAGCACTGGAGCACAGTTGGGCTCCGTGGGTCCAGGGGTTGCCTGCTATTGGAGCTGTCACCTTTTATCTCTTTCTCTGCCACTAAAACCCACCAGCTGACTGCCCTGCAACCTGCCTCCCACTCAGACCTGAAGATCCAGGCAAAACTCATGGGTTTTAAACATTATTCTCTTAGCTGCAAGAGAGGTGGAGAGACGAGTCTGCTATCTGGGTGTCTTGGGCCCACCTGGGCACAGGGTTCACTTCTGAAGGCAGAAACAGGGACAATGGAGACAGGATACGGGGTAATGGTCTGCCACAATGCCCTAACTTTACTTTGCGTAAGATGCTCTTTCTTTTGTTTATTATTATTTTTTAATTTAAAAGATTACACATGTTCGCCAAAGAAAATTTTCAAACTGTTGACAATTTTTTTTTTTTTTTTTTTTGAGACAGAGCCTCAAGCTGTCACCCTGGGTAGAGTGCTGTGGCATCACAGCTCACAGCAGCCTCCAACTCTTGGGCTCAAGCGAGTCTCCTGCCTCCACCTCCCAAATATCTGGGACTACAGGCACCCGCCACAGCACCCCGCCATTTTTTGGTTGCAGCCGTCATTGTTGTTTGGCGGGCCTGGGCTGAATTTGAACCCACCAGCTCAGGTGTATGTGGCTGGCACCTTAGCCACTTGAGCCACAGGCGCCAAGCCAACTTTTGACAATTTTTAAAAGAAAAGAGCAATGATTACAAATTTTGTTTCTTTGAGATAACCAGTACAAGCACTGTAGACATTTTCTACCCTCTAATTTTGAAGTCATCTTTTATTTTTTGTTTGTTTATTTATTTATTTATTTTTTTTGAGACAGAGCCTCAAGCTGTCACCCTGGATAGAATGCTGTGGCTCTCTATCAGCAACCTCGCAGCAACCTCTAATTCCTGGGCTCAAGCCAGTCTCCTGCCTCCACCTCCCAAGTGGCTGGGACAACAGGAGCCCGCCACAACGCCCGCCGTCATTGTTGTTTGGCGGGCCCAGGCCGGATTCAAAGTCGCCAGCTCAGGTATACATGGCTGACGCCTTAGCCCGTTGAGCCACAGGCGCTGAGCCTGAAGTCATCTTTTAAATTTGATTTTATGGCCTGCCTTTTCACCATATATTTTGCATGCTGTGGAAAAGTCTTTACAAATATTTTTAATTATGACAAAAGATTCTGTCTTGTGGCTGTCATTACATATACCATAATTTTCTTAGTCATTGAGCTAATGGATGTTTAAACTGTTAGTGATTTTTCTTTTCTAACAATAAAGAAAATTTCCCGGGCTTTGACCTCTTTGGGGTTCTTTCCTCAGGTTGGGATACTAGCAGTGAAATTAGTGGTTCATATGAGCTGAATGTTCAGTGCTATCCAATGCCAAATGGCCTTTCTGAAAGTGGACATACTCTGTCCAGGAGTGAGAAGAAATGGAGGTTTAAACAACATCACGTTTGCCTTCATTTTGGTGGTGGTGGCCAAAGGGCCATTCATTGTAACATTCTGCCCTGTCCCTCAGCTAGCTGATGTTCTGACACACTGATGTGGTGGTGCTGTGGAGAGGATGGGCGTGGTCATTATAGTCCACACACCGCCACCCAATCCTACCCCCAGATCTCATTTACTTTCCAGAGAGATCTTGTTTGTGCCTCCTCCTTTTCAACATTTTCCTGCTTCTCTCTGTCCCTGGCTGCTTCCTCTCATGAGGGCTCTGATGATCAGGAAAGAGTCACAAACTACCACCTCAGTCCTGGCTTATACATTCTGGAGGATTAACTTCATGGCTGTCCTTAGTTACTTTTCTGTCACCTGTCGCCATGATGATGTCACCAGTCCTATTTGAAGTAGGACTAGGAGGTATAATCTTTGGGGCCATAGCACCTGGGATCAATTCCTCATACATGGTAGCAGCAGCTGGTGTTGAATGAACTGGACACGGGCTGACTCTTCTGGGCCGAAAGTTTCTGTACCCCTAGAATTTGTATGTTGAAATCCTAATCCCTTAAGTGATGTATGCGGAGATGAGGCCTTTGGAAGATCATTGAGTCATGAGGGTGGGGTCCTTATGATGGGATCAGTGCTCCTACAGGAAGAGGGAGGACGGACAACTCCCCACCATGAGGTCATAACCAGGAGGAAGACCCTCACCAGGAACCGAATCTGCTGGTGCCTTGATCTTGGCCTTCCCAGGCTCCAGAACTGAGAGAGAGGAGAAATTTTGTTGTTTAAGCTACCTGGGCTATGGTATTTTGTTCAGTAGCGTGAACTAAAATTACCAAAGAAAGTTGAAACTTGGCCTTCCGCAAGCCTGAAGAGGAGCGCTCTCTGCCTTTCCTGTGTTAAAAAAAATTAAATTAAAAAATAAAGGAATGGGGCTTGGCACCCCTAGCTCAGTGAGTAGGGTGCCGGCCGCGTGCACTGAGGCTGGTGGGTTTGAACCCAGTTTGGGCTTGCTAAACAATAACAACAAAACAACAACAACAACAAGCCGGGCGCTGTGGTGGGTGCCCTGTAGTCCCAGCTACTCTCTAGGCAAGAGTATTGCCTAGGCCTAGGAGTTGAAGGTTGCCGTGAGCTGTGATGTCACAGCACTCTACCCAGGGTGACAAAGTGAGACTCTATCTCAATAGTAAAAAAAAATAAAATAAAAGGAATGTTTATTTTAGAATATTTTGTAATATACAGAAAAATTTCAAAGATGTTATAGAGAATTCTCATATGCATGCTTCACCCCCAGCTTCCCCCATTGTAAACATCTTACTGTGGTATACATAAACAAATATTGGGACATTATTATAATAACTAAACTCTACACATTATTCCTATTTCTTTAGTTTTCAGCCAATGTCTTTTCTGTCCCAGGATCCCCCACAGTATATTAGTTGTCACATCTCCTTAGGCTCTTCTTTCTTGTGATAATTTTACAGAACTATCTTTGCTTTTGATGACCTTGACGGTTTTGAGTACTGATCAGATATATTGTTGAATGTCCGTCAGTTGGAATTTGTCTAATTTTTTGTTTCTTTTTTTTTTTTGTAGAGACAGTCTCACTTTATTGCCCTTGGTAGAGTGCCATGTAGTCACACAGATCACAGCAACCTCCACTCCAACTCCTGGGCTTAGGCGATTCTCTTGCCTCAGCCTCCCGAGTAGTTGGGACTGCAGGTGCCCACCACAATGCCTGATGAGCCACAGGCGCCGCCCATAATTTTTTGTTTCTTAATTAGACTGAAGTTATGCATTCTGGGGAGAAATACCACAGAGGTAAACTGTCATTCTCATAATATCAAGAGATCACTGTGGGGCGGCGCCTGTGGCTCATCGAGTAGGGCACCAGCCCCATACATCAAAGGTGGCGGGTTCAAACTTGGCCTTGGCAGAACTGCAAAACAGAAAAATAGCTGGGTGTTGTGGCAGGCGCCTGTAGTCCCAGCTATGCAGGAGGCTGAGGCAAGAGAATCGCCTAAGCCCAGGAGTTAGAGGTTGCTGTGAGCTGTGTGATGCCACGGCACTCTACCAGGGGCGATAAAGTGAGACTCTGTCTCTACAAAAAAAAAAAGAGATCATTGGGGATGTTGGTGAGGTGTGATCATCAAGTTTCTCCACCGTAGAGTTGCTTTTCCTTCTCTCTGGACATACTCTTTGAATAGAAGTCACTATGTGCAGTCTGTGGGTTCAGGAGTGGAGAATTATGTTCCATTTGCACAAGGACAAGTATCTACATAAATTATTTGGAATTCTGCATGGAAATTTTATCTATTGTTCCTCATTCATTCAATCAATCATTTGTTTATATGAGTATGAATACATTAATTTTTTGGTACAAATTATACATAAATATTTTAATAATTGCTTTATTCAGATTTAATTCATATACCATAACATTTACTCGCTTAAAGTGTGCAATTCAGTGGGGTTTTATTATTATTATTAATATTATTTTTTTAGAGACAGTCTCACTTTGTCACCCTTGGTAGAATGCTATGGCATCACAGGTCACAGCAACCTCCAGGTCTTGGGCTTAGGTGATTCTCTTGCCCCAGCCTCCTGAGTAGCTGGGACCACAGGCATCCATTACAATGCCTGGCTATTTTTTGTTGCAGTTTGTCCGGGGCTGGGTTTGAACCCACCACCCTCGGTATGTGGGGCTGGTGCCTTACCCACTGAGCCGCAGGTACCACCCTAGTAGGGTTTTTTTGACTTAAAAAAATTTTTTTTGGAGACAGAGTCTCAGGCTGTTGCCCTGGGTAGAGTGCTGTGGCGTCATAGCTCACAGCAACCTCCAACTCTTGGGCTTAAGCGATTCTCTTGCCTCAGCCTCCCAAGTAGCTGGAACTACAGGTGCTCGCCACAATGCCTGGCTATTTTTTGGTTGCAGTTGTCATTGTTGTTTTAGCTGGCTTGGGCAGGGTTTGAACCCGCCAGCCTTGGTGTATGTGGCTGGCGCCCCTTCCCCCTGAGCTATGGGCGCCGCCCCAATTCAGTGCTTTTGGAATATTCACAGAATTGTGCAACCATCACCGCAATCAATTTTAGAACATTTCATCACCCCAAAGGGATTGCTACTGAGCAGTGAGTTCTCGTTTCCTCCCCATGCCACCATCCTGAAGCAACTACTGAACTACTTCCCGTTTCAATATAGTTGCCTATCCTGGACATTTCATATGGTACACGCAATATGTGGTCCTTTGTGACTGACTTATTTTATTTAGCATAATGTTTTTAAGATTCATCTATACTTCAGGAGGTATCAGTACTTCTTTTCTTTAAGGCGAGGTCTCACCCTGTTGTCCATGCTGGAGTAGAGTGGCATGATCACAGGTCACTGTAACCTTGAATTCCTGAGTTTGAGAGCTCCTCCCGTCTCTGCCTTCCAAGTAGCTAGAACTCTATGCACACACTACCATGCCTTTATAATTAATTTTTTTTTTTTTAGAGGTGGGAATTTGCTGTATCGTCCAGGCTGTCCTCGAATGCCTAACCGCAAGTGATTCTCCCAAAGTGCTGCAATTACAGGCATGAGTCACTGTCCCTGGCCTCATTTCTTTTTATTGCCAAAAAGTATTCCACTATAGAGGTATAACACATTTTATTTATCCATTTATCAGTTGATGAACATTTGAGTTGTTGTTACTTTTTGGCTATTATGAATAATATTTCTATGAATAACCATGAGTACATTTTTGCGTGAACACATGCTTTTAATTTTCCTTGGGTAAATATCTAGGAGTGAAATTGCTGAGTAATTCTTTTTTTTTTTTGAGACAGAGTCTCACTATGTCGCCCTTGGTAGAGTGCTGTTATGTCACAGCTCACAGCAACCTCAAACTCTTGGGCTTAAGTGATTCTTTTGCCTCAGTCTCCCAAGTAGCTGGGACTACAGGTATCCATCAAAATGCCTGGCTATTTTTTTACCAGGCCTGGGCCGGGTTCAAACCTGACAGCCCCGGTGTATGTGGCTGGTGCCCTAACCACTGAGCTATGGGTGCCAAGGCAGTAATTCTATACTTAACTTATTTATTTATTTATTTATTTTTTTTGTAGAGACAGAGTCTCACTTTATCGCCCTGGGTAGAGTGCCGTGGCATCACACTGCTCACAGCAACCTCCAGCTCTTGGGCTTAAGCGATTCTCTTGCCTCAGCCTCCCTAGTAAACTTAGTTATTTTTTGAGACAGAGTCTCAAGCCGTCGCCCTTGGTAGAGTGCCGTGGCAT
>CAUYON010169479.1:0-11257 GCA_963573935.1 Arctocebus calabarensis
TCGCTGCTGTTATTTGCAGTGCAATAACCAATGAGGTGCGGAGAAGGAAACAACTTCACATACTCAGAAAGTAGCAAGGAAATGCTGCCCTGAACGAAAACCTATGGGTCTTTTATTGATCATGAAAAGTGTCTATGTGTAGCACAGCATGGAACAAAAAGTTAATTATAAAAAGAAAGGAACTCTAACTTCCTTACTTAACATAAGAACATGAGTCATTTCTTACCATGACAGTAAAGAACAAGGAAGGAATAGGAAAAAGCCAAAGAGATCATCTTAAAAACAATGTCATATAATCATAAGGTCAAAAAGTTACAAAAGAAATGGGTACAATGTTTAGAGGATAAGTTTAGCTTCCTTGACTCTCTCGGTTGGTCCCAATCTATACATTGACTTGCCAAGCTACATATTCCCTCCAGACCACAGCTGGTGCTCTGTGCACGTGTGTGTATGGGGGGGGGGGTCCCTGGGCTGTTGCCAATGGACTCAGGAATGTTAGCTCTGGGTAGTCTTGTTGTCGAACACTCTGTTTAAATCCCCAGGTTGTTTCTAATCCTGCACTGTGAGCAGTACTGGGGGTGGGAGGGCTCTGAGGAATCCAGGCTCTTATTAATAGACCCTCTGCAATGGCACCCTAAGTTATATTCTATCCCTGATCTTTCACCCACATCTTTCACAACTATACAGGCATAGACAGTTTTGAGATATTCACAGGATGAGGAAAGATACAGAGCCTGTTGAAATGGAATGGAGAAGCGATGAATGCAGCCTTATAGTACTTCCCAACGTTTTGTAAAACGTTACTCAAGAAGTAGACTGGGAAATCAGATTGTCTGGGGTTGAAATCTAGCTCCATCATTTACAGCTTATACTTTCTATGTAAAGTTAAATTCTCTAAACTTCGGTTAATTATATATAAAATGGATATGAGTATCTATATATAAGATACTAGTTTAAGAACTAGCATAGTCCTAAACACACAGTGAATCTCAGTAACTACTATCATCATAATTATTGGTGGTGGTGATGATAATGATGATGATGATTATATGGTGTCCACAGTTGTGGCAATGTTGATGGGGGTTGAAAGAAGGAGAAGCCTTCTCCTCCAGAGAAGGAGAGAAGAAAAAGTAAGAGCTGCTTTTTTTGCCTTTTCCCTCTTTTTTTTTTAAACCAAGGTAGACTATATGTTAGTACGGCCCCAGAGGTTGTGGCAAACACCAAATCAAGGTTTGAGGGAAAGAGTAGGAAGAAACAGGTTGGTTTTCAGATGCCCAAATGTAGTAAAAAGAGATGATAGGCATCCCTGGGAATAACATGTGGGCTGGAAGTCAAGGTCCACGGCCCCCAAATTGAGGAGACTCACTAGTAAGCACTAAGCCCACTCTAAGCCACACAAGTATAAATTTGGTCTTTCTGTGCATTGCCGATGAAAGTTGATGCCATTTGTTTGTCCTCATGCATAGGCTCAACTCCCAAAAGTCAGTGCCCAGTGACACTATAAGGGCATCGCAACAGATAAATATATCCCTGAACAAAACTTAAACAGCCAGATCACCTTTCCCAGAGTCACCTAATTTTTGAGTATGGCTAAATTGCCATATCCAACATAATGGAGACAGAGAGGTAGACAATAGACAGAATAGAAGACAGAAGTGGACAGAATCCCACCAGTAGACAGAATAGAAGAGAAAGCTTATCTAAGCCAGGGAGGAATAAGAGGAGGCGTGGAATGAACTCGATGATTTTTCCTTCTCATGTTAGCTGAGACCTGGCTTCTCGGCTACGCTTCAGTACTCCCATTATTAATTTGCCTCATGACTTAAGAATGTCAAGTTGGGTTCTGTTACATCAAATCAAAGAATTCAAACAATAAAACCTGCAAAGGAACCAAGGTTTTTTGCCTCAGTGATTACATCCTAGCTCAATTTGGAAATATTATTAGAACTTCCTCCTGAACAGTGAAAGTAATAGGCAGAAAGTATCATCATAGCTGCAACAGCCTAATCCAGGGAAGTCATTAAGGGTTCTCATGTGTGTCGATGCTACTTTGTACAGTATAACACTCTAGCTGACCCCAAATAATAAACCTGAGCCAAATACAAACCCACTCAAATATACCAGGAAATCTTAATGTCATTGTTATTCAAAGTACGTGATGTAAAAATCAAAATTATCAGGATACGAGTTGAGGAGGAGGAGGAGGGGGCAGAGAAGGAGGAAAAGAAGAAAAAAGGAGGGGGAGGGGGAGGGGAGTAATTGTAATTGTGTTCTTTTGTTGTTGATGTTGTTATTTAAAAACTATTTGCCAAGTAAGCAACTCACCATCTATATTTTTAAAATCCCATATTTTAAATATTCCATGTTTAGGGAATTAGGGTTGCTTTGTTTTTACAAGAATAGCCAAAAAAAATCTAAAAGGAAGGTTGATGGCATGACAAATTTTTTCATGCTCATTTTTAGTTACTATATATTTGTTTTTAAATATAGATTTTCCAAACACATACCTACCATATACAAAATATAAGTTATAGAGCATAAAGAATTTTTGCTTCCAAATAAAATTTCTATGGTTCATATATTTTTTATTGACAAATTACCTTTGTTTTCAACACTTTCCACTATCATATGGAACTAATTATTGTCAAGGTATAGTCCTAATGTATATAACCATATTCATTAATAGTAACTTAATCTATGAACATTAAATTTTTTTTCTTTCTTTCTTTTTTTTTTTTTGAGACAGAGCCTCAAGCTGTCACCCTGGGTAGAGTGCTGTGGCATCAAACAGCTCACAGCAACCTCCAATTCCTGGGCTCAAGTGAGTCTCCTGCCTTCCCCTCCCAAGTAGCTGGGACTGCAGGCGCCCACCACAATGCCTGGCCATTTTTTTGGTTGCAGCTGTCATTCTTGTTTGGCGGGCCTGGGCTGGATTCAAACCCGCCAGCTCAGGTGTACGTGGCTGGCGCCTTAGCCCGTTGAGCCACAGGTGCCGAGCCTGAACATTAAATTTTTAATACCACAATTGTATAATTATGAAAAATAATGATACTTTTGATAAAAGATTTATAGCCAACTTACTTAGAATCACAATACCAGGAAGAAGGAACAGAGATGATTTATGATATACAGCTTTAAATAATGTACATTTTTGTCAAAGTTTCCTTGTTTTAATAGAGTAAAATGCTGATGCACTATTATGGCATCACTGAATCACTGCAGAGGGAACTAGACAATAGAGTTTCAAACATTTCTAATTAGAGGGTGCATGTTATGATTGGTAAATGCAAACAGAATTTTGTAAGCCTATCTGTCTAGCATAGTATGGATTATAATCCAGGCTCCTCTATTGGTTGAGAGAAGAGTCTGGCCTACAGTTGCAGAATGTGATTCCAAGGTGAATTGCTATTGGAGTATCATACAGTCGCAAGCAGGAAAGCTGAGGAGAAGGCAGTGAAAACAACACAAAGCATGACTCAGTACCCAGAGGATGTAAGACACAGAAGAGGGGATTTGATGAGTTCCTTTAGATCAGTGGTTCTCAATCTTCCTAATGCTGTGGCCCTTTAATATAGTCCCTGTGGGTCACGCCTCACAGGTTGAGAACCGCTGCTTTAGATGGAGGCAGCAAGTGGAATGGCCAAGTCCATCGAGAAGTTGTAAAGGATACTAAGACTCACCACGTTCCCCTCAATGGGCCTATGTTGTTCCCTGAATTATCTAATGCTGTATTCTCCACTTGAGCTGTATATTGAATCACCCATAGAAGCTTAAAAAAAAATACAAATACCTGAATTTCACAAAGATCAATTTAATCAGAATCTCTGGGATTCAAGTCCACAGCCAGCATTGAGATCTACCAACTAAATGATTAAATGGAAGAAATTTCAATATTGGGGGAAATGATGAAAGTGAAATGTGGGTTTCCATAACAATCCACTGCATTCAAACCTTCCCAGGGGACTGTGCACTGAATGGACAAGGTCATAGGGCTTGTCCGGTAGGTCCTCTGCAGCAGTGTGGGGACAAGCCACTGGGTTCTAAGGTAGCTCAGGGACATGCTCAGGACCCCATCGCAGAAAGGCACGTATAACTTCATATCTGTAAGAACACATTTACTAAAATAGATTATCACAAAATGGTTATGACTTACTACTCTGCATAAGTGCCAATCAAAGAAAAATAATAAGAAATGGCCCCAATTCATGCTGGCTTCAGATTAACATAATGGGAAGAAAAGTATTTGTGTTTCTTTTCATCTAAAATTCATCAAAAAGATCTTAATTTCTAAAATCTGCTTTTGTCTCAATTTTTCAGGAGTTCATATATGCAAAAACCAAACCAAACCAAAAAAAATTTCTTAAGTTGGCTCTTATAGTGGCAATATTTTTCCAACCTAAAAAATACAGCATGTTTTGTGTGTTTCTGGATGTTTTCTTCTCCTCAACTGTGCACCGGACAAATAAAATGAAATGCCAACATCCTCTGTGAGTCAGAAAAGGTGCCTCCAGCCTTTGCCCTGAGGAGATAAGAGCCCTCTTGGACTCTACCCATCATTAAAACAGTGCTGGAGGGAACCTACCTGCTCATATTTTAATTACTATTTTACTCATATTATTTATATTATCACTATTGAAGTCAATCCCAAACCCACTTTCTAGCAATTATTTTCCTTGTTCATTAAGATATATTTGTGTTTACACCAAAACAAAAATGTGCTTTTTGAAATTCATCATATCCCCCTAGTGTTATCATGAAATCCATCCTGTTACAACACTGGTGGTAGAGGAGAAAATAAACATGCCAAATGGGTTAACGCTTCAGCCTGAGTCAGCATAAGAATTATCATGCTATTAGAGAATTCTGCTGTGCAGAATAGCATACATTAGCATACAAATCAACTTCAGGGTAAAAACTATAACCTTTCTCCCAAATTTCAGTAAATCTACGCAGACCTATCCCCCACCTCCTTTGTATGGAGGAAGAAATTTATTTTTGCAACATTACTTTATTAGTCTCAAAAAGGCAAAGGAATACTTTGTAAATGAGTTGTTTTCTTGCTTAAATGTACAGCTTGAGGAGGACAATACTACAAATCAGGGGAAGAGAAAGGAGCGGATAATGCACTGGGCAGTGTGGGAAGGACTCAGCAGTAAGGCTTGGGCCTGGCATGTGTCCAGGGTAAAACAAGCTAAAATGCTACTGGATCTTTCATTGAAGACAGACAGGAGTTCATTCTCTTACACACCTGCTTGATGATAAAGATTAAATCTTACAAGTCCTTGAAAAGTGTTTTTTCCCTGTTCTGAGGGCATAGGCTATATAAGAGCAAATATTCCTTCCTCAAAACTCCAAACTTTTTATTCTTTCTACCTGAAATATAGCGAATTGATTTTTACTTTCTGTGGTTAGTATTTAATTTCTTTATAAGATTCTAAAAGACAGAAATTGCATCTTACTGATTTTTGTATTCCTCGTGGTACCTAATACTCAATATGTTTTTTTCTTTTTCTAGTCATTATTTGCTCTGTGCTATAAAGGTAATAAAGTGTAAAGTTATTTAAGTTTTCTCAGGGCATTCCAAGTGGAAGGACTGAATGGAAATTCCTCTGGCCACAGGCATCACCTCCGAGATTTGGCATGTGCAAAAATGAACCATGTTTAGTATGGAAAAGGAATACATGTTAACATAAATAAGGTTGACATATATTGAAATGGGTAATACATCATATAAATAAAATCATTTTTTCTAAAGCATAAGTAATAGTTGCTTAAATGGCAGACAGCAGTGACGTGGAATCACATATTCTAAAACACATTTGAACTAAACATACGTGTATTTGTTTAAGCTTGGCGTTTCAGCATATACCCTTTTATCCCTGAAGACCCTCAATTCACTATCACTGTAGCTTTATGCCCTCGGGAACTCTCAGCACTTAGAACTGAGACTGACACTTCATGAGCACTCACCATAATTTAGTGAGCACGGTTACAAAAATGATGACTATTATTACCTTATCTAAACCAAGTATTATTTTGTTTCTGCATGTAGAAGTTCTTAGTGGCTAGCATCTATTTCTACATTTCTTACAATCCATACATTTTGTTGTATCTATGTAAGTAGCAACACACATGAAGAATAGGATGCAAAAGTACGGTTAAGTAAACAATGCTCAAAAGAATCAAATCCATTCATGTGCATGTTACAAATTCCCTGTATTAAAACTTGATAGACACTTAGAAATATAACCCTAAAATCTATTTTAGCCAGAATTATTAAATTCCTTAGGACCTTATTCAGTATATGAATAAATGTAAAAGCAAACAATAACTTAGGAAGATTTGTATAGAATTCATATTTTAATCCTTGGGTTTTGGTGATGATGTTAACTATGATGAAATAGAAATAAAGAATAATGATATTAACCCACTCTTAAAAACAGGTAGGACACAATTATAAGAGGGACTTTATTAAACAAATGCAATCAGTGTAACCTAATTCTTCATACCCTCAATGAATCCCAAACAATACCAAAAAAAAAAAATAGATTACATTTCAAATATAAGAAGTAACTTTGAAAAATTATTTATGTTGGATGTTTCCGTTGTTTTATGCATCACAAGTAAAAATCATGCTCCTTAGCTTTTCAGCTGTTAGAAAAGCCCCCAAATTAGAAGTTAAACTTTTCCAGTTTGTGTATACATGAGTTGATTCTGAGTCAACTTCTGCCCCCACCCCTGCTTTCTATAGACACTCTCTGATATTAACTAATGATTGTGATTTGGAATGGTAATGAAGAAGAGTATTTTCCTTAGAAAACTGATTTACACAAAACCAACTAAAAAAGGCAATGATACTGAAATGAATGCTCATAGATTGTGGTAATAATAACTCACATCTGAAATTTTGGAGCAAGGATTTCAAAGAATGTAATTTGTAGTCTAACTACTCTTTTTGAATCCATCACTGCGCTGTTTTGTTAAAGTGTATGCCAAAGCTGAAAGTTAGAACTGCTGCTAAATGATTAAATACCTAATTCCTCTCATTTCTCAAATGAGAAAGAATGCAAAGCTATGTGAAATAGGCTTCTGGGGAAATGGTATATTAATGTGTATTTGTGGTAATTCATACTGTTGAGGTATGTGAAGTAGTAAAATGACATTTTCTCTAACTTGAAATTGAAAGACAAGGTGCATGTCAGGCACTGAAAAAAATGACATTTTTATAAGAAGTGAATTTACATTGAGACAGTCAAGCAACAAGAATACTTATTTACACATTTTTAGGTTTTTCATATTTGTCATCATTACTTTTACTATCACTCATACTCAAGCCCTTTACCTATGAATAATTTATTACAAAACAAAATGATTATAATGATAACAAAATGAAATAGGTTAAGTTCAAATACAAACCAGAGTAATAATCTTATTGAAACTTGGTTATAACTAGAACATGAAGCTTGAGGTACAGGTTACGCAGTAACTTGACTTTTTGAGTGGCTTGATGGTGTAATGTCTAAAATGAAGACTATGCTCTGGCCTGGAAAATCAGGATATAACCAGCTACTGAAGCAAATTATTCATTAAATGTTAAATTATCTGTTATACATTGAGTCTTTAATCTGTGGGTGAATAATTTAACACTCTTAAAAGACTTAAAAGTGCTACTATTTACTATAAAGTAGGAAAATTTTTGAGTACATTATTTAAATATCCTGAAATTGATTATCACAAATTCCACCGAATAGAGCATATGGAAATGTGCTGTACATTTTGCATCATCAATAACACACCATGCATTCTGCACAAAAACCCGCTGCAGACCAATGTTCCTGGTGAGAAGTGAAAAAGCTGGCCAAGCTGGTGCAAGAGTTTGAAGGCATGGGAGATCTATCAAGGCTGTGGACTTGAAAGGCCAAGATCCCAAAGTAGACAGAATGGAAGAAAAAAAGGACTGGGTCCAATATTCATTACTGCTTTCCCCTTAAAAGCCTTTGCTCATTCACAAACAAAAGGTAAAGGGCTAAGAAACAAAAATAGGACTTCTTATGTGGCTGTGGAGACTGGTATTATAGGATAAGGGCCTCAAAGAAACGGGGTCCTGGTAAATATCCAGGCAAGGACCATGAATGTTGACATCAATTCTACATAGCCAAAGAAGATAATCTGTCAGATTTGTTTATATTTGTTTGTTTGTTTATTCATTTAATTTATTTCAAGGGTGAACCACAAAAAAGAAAAAACTAGAGGGTGGCGCCTGTGGCTCAAAGGGGTAGGGCGCCAGCCCCATATGCCGGAGGTGACAGGTTCAAACCCAGCCCTGGCCAAAAACTGCAAAAAAGAAACAAACAAACCAAAAAACTAGAATTTACAAACACAGAATCGCAATTCTGGTTAACCTCTATCTCTGACTAAATTGAATTTATGGAATCTACACCTTTTCTCTGCCTGAGTAAAACAAAAAATGAATTCTCTCTTGAAGATGCTCTGGACTAGAAAATCAGGATCAACTTTCCTGATTATGACTGTATTACCTCTATAATTTTTCAACACAATGGACAGATAAAATTACATTCTACAATTATTAAATATAACCGAGAAAAAAAATCAAAAGCGTCAAAGGTGGAACCAGAATAAAGACAATGAAAATAAATCCACATCAGATATAGATTTGGGGATTATCAGACATGGGTATTTAAATAAACACAGTGAGTATATCCTAGGTGGAGACAACAAAGTGGATAACTTCAGGAGAGAGCTATAAACTAAAAATTAATCAAATGGTAATTCTAGAAGTGAATAATTATAACTAAAATTTAAGAAATGAATAATTACAACTAAAATTTAAGTAACATATACTAGGCATATAGTTATATTGAGTATCGTACCACATTCTATCTAATGAAATTATACTCTTACTTTTCCCTAAAATTTACAATATAAAAATATTTTTGACTAATTTTCCTATAACTCCACAAACATGAATCTCATCATTATGACAGCAGCCTCTGAGTTTGATTCTTTATGTGTGAAAGTTATCGTATTTTTTATTATGTGTGCAATGGAGTGAAAATTTAACTTTTCTAAAGCATTAGAAATGAATACTATTCATGCTTATAATACAGTTAGAAAGTTTGCTAAAGAAAATGCTGAAATGCTACATAGACCTAAAGATATTAATTAAACTACTGTAGCCTGTTTCTCTTTTTTGTTCAAATCTCTAAGCCTTGTTAAAGATTGAAGGAGAAAAAGTTAAAATGTAGCCATTTATATTAATTTAATCTAAAATTTCAAAAATTGGCTCGGCACCTGTAGCTCAACAGGCTAAGGCACCAGCCAAGTACACCTGAGCTGGCGGGTTTGAATCCAGCCTGGCCTGCCAAACAACAATGATGGCAGCAACCAAAAAATGGCTGGGCGTTGTGGCAGGCGCCTATAGTCCCAGCTACTTGGGAGGCAGAGGCAAAAGACTCACTGAGCCCAGGTATTGGAGCTTGCTGTGAGCCGTGATGCCATGGCACTCTTTCCAGGGTGACAGCTTGAGCCTCTGTCTCAAAAAAATAAATAAATAAAAATAAAATTTCAAAAATTATATATCAAGTAGAGAAAAGTTTTTTTGGGGGGTTTGAACCCACCACCTCCAACATATGAGCCCAATGCCCTACTCCTTTGAGCCACAGGCACTGCCCAAGAGAAAATTTAAAAAACAAAGAAATATAATGTGCTAGTCACATTATATTTGTGTGCTACCTTTTACATAATGAGTCTGAGGACATGTATACATATACACACAAACACCAAAGATACAAAAAGCATGTCATTCACCACTGAAAATATTAAGTCAGATGTAGCAGACTCCAATGGAGGCTGTGGATGGTGGCTCATGCCTGTAATCGTAGCACTCTGGGAGACCCAGGCAGATGGATTGCTTGAGCTCAGGGTTGGGGTCCAGCCTGAGCAAAAGCAGGGCTCCATCTCTAAAAACAGCAGGAAACCATGGGGGGTGCTGATGGTCCCATTACTTGAAGCACAGAGGCTTCAAGAGGATGACTTGAGCCTGGGAGTTTGAAGTTGCTGCGAGTTACGACACCATGGCACTCTACCAAGGGTAGCAAAGTAAGGCTCTGTCTCAAATAAATAAATAAAAATAAAAATAAATATCATCTAAGGGAAGGCTAGATCTTTTTCAATAAATAAAGCAATTATTTCTCGATATGCTATCATATTTTATCATAGATTTAAATGTTGCAAGGATATCATAAAGGCTACACATGCACAAAAAATAATGCTTAATATCTAGTTTGCCTCTTTTAGATTGTATTATACACAGATATTTGAGCATGATGTTTTATATTGATTTCTATTATGTTTGTAAGTCTTATTTTTCCACTGAGATATAAAAGTATATTTTATCCTGGAACTCCCCAATTCATACGTGTTATAATTTAAAAATCCTTTTCTTTTTTTTTTAAACCAATCACTATTTATTTAGGAATCGATACATATGATAATAAATAGCACAGACAAGATTAATCAAAATTCAGGATAGCAGTTACTGCTGGAAAGAAAAATGGACAACTCAAGGCTTTAATTGTATTTGTAAATTCTTTCTCTCAAGTGACCTAAGAAGTAAACAAATTTATTTTTATTATCCTTAAAATAGAACACATATGAAATATTTTTGCATGTGTGAAAAACATCACAATAAATAGAAAATCAATGAAATTCGTGCATCCTTTTTCTGTGTTATTTATGACACAAGCCAGAAACTTGGGAGTCACCCTTGACCATTGGATAAAAATACAATTAATTATCACTTCCTACCTTGGATGAAGCCGCCTTTGAATCCATTCCTGGCCCTTAAACCACTGCTCTAATGCAATTTCCAAACTGCAGCCCAGGAAAACACCTTAAAACAGGATTAATTTCATCTCTCTTGCTGTAGAAGCAACAAAAAGATAAAAAAAGTGCCCAAGGCTACGTGGCCAGGAAATGGCAGAGGGGAAGATTCAAATCTTGTCAGTTTTCGGTAGGAGTCAAGCTCTTACCCACCCACCATCCCACCATGGGTGATACTGGAAAAGGCTCAGCACTGCCTCACATAGGGTAACCTGGGTAAAGACAGATTTATTTTAATCACCACCTCACCTCCTTTGTCTAACTCCTAGTTATCCAGACTCTGAGCTCAAACCACTTTCCAAGAACTGCCTTCCTAACACCCCTGGCACTATGACAGCAAATCCTAGTATCTGCT
>CAUYON010169481.1:0-13245 GCA_963573935.1 Arctocebus calabarensis
GAGTAGGTTCCCCCAGGCAGAGGTGTGCCAGATCCTCTGCTCCCTTTCTCACTGAGAATGGCTGGCAAGGAGATGGCTCTAGTCTACTATCTTCCTCCTAAAACCAGGATGTGACTTTCTTTGCATACATAAGCAGGAAAGGGTAAATCACTGGGGCAGATACCACTGTAACCTGCTCTTCAAAATCATCAGCTCAAGTTTCATTTCTTACAGGTTAAATTGTTCCCTGGATTGGGAACTGTGATCACAGCAATAGACAGAGTTAGAGGTTGAAATAAAATAGCTTGCTTTCTTCTGAAGAGTCATGTTATTTGAGAAAAGTTCTCTGTATCATCTTTGTCAGATGATGGTAGCTTTTCCAGCAATGGTAGAGAAAAGAGGTCTGAAAAATCATCTGTGTACGACTATGAAACATCTATTTTGTTTCATCAATAATGAAACAGATGTCCATAAAGACTATGTAATATGGCTAAAATTATATAGTTGGTTACATTACACTCCTCATCCTCAATTTCTTGTAATAAACACATTCATGTTTCTCAAAACTGGGTGGAACTTAGCTGTTTACTGGCCAACTCTTCAGTCAGTTCCTGGATAGAAAATTTTGCTTTCTGTCTTTTTCCAGCATGGTGAGTATTTGGGAATACATTTGCTTGGCTAAAATAGACAGATATTTTTGATATTATTATACCACCTAGAAATCTTTTGCAGACATAGGGTAATTAAGCCCTGTAATTCACATGTATCTCCCTTTACACTATAGGCTTTTTTCATAGTTGTGGAATGGTAACTTTTGTGCACCCATGTATAATAAAATAAAGAATATTTATTTAATAATTTGGTCCAGAATTAGCTGAATGCAATAGTATGTGTAGAGAGAAAGGGTGAAGGAGACATAATAGAGTGGTTTGCTATGTGTATGAATGATCTATTGAAAATTAGCTTTGATACAAGGCATGCTATTTTAGTTTAAAATCATAAGATTACCTATAGATTCATAGTTATGAATGATGTATTAAAAATGAGTTACAAAATCCTCTGTGTAGCCTGCATGGTCTGACACCACTACCTCTTTGTTTTGGTCTTTGTACCTGGCTCTTGGTACACAGCTCCTAAAACCATTTCAATCTGTAGAATGATGAGGTAACCCTTTGAATACTAATGAGATGACTGGTGTCTAGCGGCCTTTGGGGAGCCCCAAGGATAGAGTCTGGTCATCATCGAGACTAAGGGAGGAATGATTAGAGGATTGAGAATTTCAGCACCACCACTGGGAAGAGGAGAGGACTTGAAAATGGAGTAAATCACCAATGGCCAATAATTTAAAAGACCATATCTATCAAATGAAGTCTCCAGAGAGCTTTTCGATTGGTGAACATGTTAAAGTAGTAGGAGGGTGACATACTGGGAGGGTGCATACCCAGAAATGAGGTAGTCTATGGGACTGAACCCTTAAACCTGTGAAGTCTAACTCTGAGTAGTTAAGTGTTGGAATTGAATGAAATTATAGGACACCCAGTTGGTGTCTGGAGATTTGGAGAATTGTTTGGTGTGAGGAAAAACAGATACATTTAGTATCAGAAGTGCTGGGAGTAGAGACAGCACAGACCAATTTAGGATTATACTTTTCTAGGGACGTTTTCTATGTACCAAAGGAAAATCCTATGGTAATTTTTTATAAAATGATGTTTCTTTGAGTATTGTTAATCATCTTTAACTTATTCTTTTGGAAGTTCTGATTTTCAGATTTTTGGGGGGAGCAATTAGAGGTTTGATTCACCTTATCTGCTTCACTTATTAATAATATTATTAATATTATATTTTATATAATTCATATTATATTTTATAATATATTTTTTGGAGATCACATATAATAACATGGCCAATAATAATTGGAATTTATTAAATGTTTACTGTGTGTCAGGTACTTTGCCAAATGCTATGTATGAATTATTTTATGTAATCCTCATAGCAACCTCATAAGGAAGATAATTTCACAGATGAGAGAACCAAGGATCAGGGAGGTTAAATCATTTGCCTCAAATTAGCCAGTTAGTAAGGAGTGGAGATGAAAGTGTTAGGAGAAATAACATGATTAAGACAAGTGGTGGTGGTTTTTCTTCTTGGCTTTTGAGGGTGTGGGACATTTATAAGAAAGATGGACTGTTAAAGGCACCACAGAGCATTTTATAGGAATGAAATGTATGTAGCTAGATGCTAGCGTATTATCGAGAATGATTGGCTGAGTAGGCAGTGAATCCATGTGACAACCAGGGAAGAATTCTAGAAGGAATAGGGCTTTTCTTGAGCCCTGATTAGACTATACAGTGAGAAATTGGCCATACAGAGTGTGTTTATTTGACATTTACTTATCTCTATATGTACTTTACTTGTTTTATTTCATTTGGAGTTTACATATCTGAGGCTAGTTGTGTCTTGATCTAAATTGCTTTGTACATTAGTCAGCAGTTTCTGGATAATAACGGTTGCATAACACTGTGGTTATGGACATACACATTGACATCTGGATTTGGTTCTCATTTCTTTTTTTCTTTATTTTTATTAAATCATACATGTGTACATTAATGCAATCATGGGGTACAATGTGCTGGTTTCATATGCAATTGAAATATTTTCATCAAACTGGTTAACATAGCCTTCACGGCATTTTCTTAGTTATTATGTTAAGACCCTTATATTCTGCATTTAGTAAGTTTCACCTGTACCCGTCTAAGATGCATATAGAATTAGAATTTCTAATTACCCTCCAATTACCAATTACCCTTCCTCCACCCATCCTCGCCCAACCCCTCCTCTCCCTTTCGCCTTTCCCCAACTTTTTGTGCTATAATTGGGTTATAGCCTTCATATGAAAGCTATAAATTAGTTTCATAGTAGGGATGAGTACATTGGATACTTTTTCTTCCATTCTTGAGATACTTTGCTAGAAGAATATGTTCCAGTTCTATCCACGTAAACATGAAAGAGGTAAAGTCTCCATCTTTCTTTAAGGCTGCATAATATTTCATGGTGTACATATACCACAATTTATTAATCCATTCGTGGGTCAATGGACACTTGGGCTTCTTCCATGACTTAGCAATTATGAATTGGGCTGCAGTAAACATTCTGGTATGAATATCTTTGTTATAATGTGATTTCTGGTTTTCTGGATATATACTTAGTAGAGGAATTATAGTATTGAATGGCAGATCTATTTTTAGATCTCTAAGTATTCGCCAAACATCTTTCCAAAAGGAACGTATTAGTTTGCATTCCCACCAGTAATGTAAAAGTGTTTCCTTTTCTTCATATTGGTTCTGATTTCTTACCTTTACCTTCTGGCCATCCTTAGTCACAATAATTCACCTTTCTGAGCTTCAATTTCTACCATTTGTAATTTGGAAAAATTAGTAACATCTGCTTCATAGGTTTTTGAGATGAAGGATATAAGGCTCCTCTTGGTGCCTGGCATCAAATGATGTCTGTATGCGGCATCTGTTTCTACTGCTGATGCCACCAGTACTTTTATTACTAACCAAATTGGTCCATTTAAAAGAATTGATATGTCAGGGCTCTAAGAATTTACAGTATGGGTTTTAGGATTAGGGACCTTGGAAAGCTGGAGGAAAGAATGTCCTTTGCTTAAAGGGAACAAGTATTTGAACTTCTCAGAAACCACATTTTTCACTATCCTTATATTCCCTTTACATGCAATCTAGCCAAGCAATAAAGCAGAGCTGTGTAAAGGTGAGGGCAGATCAGAGAATGTGACCACTGCTGTTAGAATTGGTTCTAACTAGCCCCATGGGGGCTCCTTAGCATAAACTTACCTATTGGAATAGCAGTGATACCCTGAGTATTCTGTCCATTTGCTACCAGAGGATGTGCTTTTTGCTAGTATGGTCTGAGAGGAATTTGGGCCCAGAATTAGCTGAATGTAGTAGTAAATATGTAGAGAGAGTGAAGGAGACATAGTACAGTGGTTTGCTATGTGGATACTTGTGTTTTGAGTTAGAGCAGGTATTTAAGGAAAATTAGGTTTGATACAAAGCATGTTGTTTTAGTTTAAAGTCATAAGATTACCTAGATTCATAGTTATGAATGATCTATTAAAAATGAGTTACAAAATCCTCTGTATAGCCTGCAGGTTCTGACACCTACTACCTCTACTCCCCCCCCACCCCCTTCTACCACACAGTTCCCTCATGCTCCTCTGTTTTTAGATCCTGGAATAAGCTCTTTCCCACTTCAGGGCATTTCAGATCTTTCTTATTTTGTTTTCTTTTTCTTGAATTGTGATTGCCAGCTTTCTCCATACCTACTACTACTCATTCTTTACTTCTCAACTTAATCATTACTTCTTCAGTGAAGCATCATGCTCAAATATAAATTAGATTCACGTAGTTCCTGAACCAGGGAGTCCATGGATGGAGCATATATCAGGCATGACTGGATCTAGGGACTCAAAAACAATGCCCCCTGAATTCTAGCTCTGCTCTGTTCATCTCATAAGTATGTGGTATCCAGACCAGCAGCATCAGTGTCATTAGAGAACCAAATTCCCAGGGCCCATCCCCATGCCTCTTGAATCAGAAATTTTGGGGATGGGAACCAGAAATCTGTATTTTAATAAGCTCTCTTGGCGATTTTGATGTGCAGCAATATTTAATACAGTAATAGAGGATAGGGAGGGGTGAGAAGAGCATGCTTACATAGTTGTATCATAAAAAAAAAAATACCGGCAGGAGGCTATTTCTCTGGGTTTTTTGAAACTCCTTTTTGAGCTGAAGTAAGACAATAGAGAATAATGAAAAGTGAAGAACTCTTGAGCCAGGTTGTGTGGTTTGGAATCTTGGCTTCTCTGCTTATTGAGTAACTTTGTACAGCTTACACAATCTTTGTAAGCCTCCAGTTCCCTATGGAAATAAATAGAAAATAACCATAACAAATGGAACTTATAGAAGTGCTATGAAGATTAAAAATGATGAAGATGATGATGGTGACAATAGCTAACATTGTCCTTAGTAAGTATCTAAATATTATGCCAAGGTTTTTCTAAGTGTATCTTATTTAACACATGCAAAATGATTAGCACAGTGCCTGGCACATAGATGACATTTATTGAATGCTTATTGTTATTACTTACAAATGGAGAGTAAATGTCCTTCTGTGTTTGGAGTGGGGCAAAAGCTTCTCCAGTCTAGGGGAACTGGTAGGGCCTGGTATGACCTGGAAGAGCATGAGTGTGGTGTCTGCTCCCACCATTCTGCCCTCTGATCAGCCATCCATCCTACATATTCCTGTCTTGTGGGCTGCCTGTGATGGATAGCCTCATAATAAACACAAGGCACTTATAAGCCTGGTGATGTCTAACTGGGTTTATCTGACCATTTTGGTGAAATTTTCTAGATGGGATTAACTAAAGGTGTTTCCTGTATAGGTTTTTACTGAGCTTTGCATTTTTGAGTATTTGCACATCAGGGATTTTTCTTAAATATAGACAAGCTGCTCTAAGTATTATAACATCAGGCAACTTTCCCTACTCACTGCTCATGATCAAGGTCACCAGATCTGACAAACCCATGGGATTTGGTCACGTGAGCTCTAGACACCAGGGATTTGGACTACATGTATCAACCAGTGCTGTTTGCCTACCTGTGCCTACTAGAGCTGTTCTATCTGGTCAGGTTGGAGACTAAGGGGTTTTGTTGTGGTATATGGTTACTCTTTTTTTTCTTTTTTTTGATTCTCACTATGTCACCCTTGGTAGAGCATCACCGCTCATAGCAACCTCAAACTCTTGGGCTTAAGTGATTCTCTTGTCTCAGCCTCTCAAGTACAGGTGCCTGCCACAATGCCAGTCTATTTTTTTCTTGTTGTTGCAGTTCTCGTTGTTTGGCAGCCCCCAGACTGGGTTTGAACCTACCAGCTTTGGTGTATGTGGCTGGCACCCTAGCTGCTTAGCTACAGGTGCTGAGCCTATGTGGCTGCTCTTAGGTAGGACATAAGCATTCTTTGAGAAGAAGCCCAGAGACTCCATTATCAGGGAATGCTAAGAGAGCAAAGCTTGCTGTAGTGGGATTTGCTTGCTTGAAACAATCTTGGGCCAGTGATACCTCAGTACGGGAGGAAGTGCATATTAGCTCGAAGCTGACTGAATGCTTTAGGCCTGGGAGAAGTTAGCATGGTACAGGGTTGCTGTGAAAAGGAGGGGCACTGTGGAGCCCCTAAAGCTCAATTTTCAGCATATACTTAGTCTAAGATTAACTTCCTCCAGTGGCCAAATGTTTTGGGGATTATTTCTTCAACCAAGAGTGAATCCCAAGACTCAGGGCCTCTCCTTTCTTTCTTTTTCTAATTTTCCCTTGCCTTTCTGCAGTAATTAATTTGGTACATGGCCACTCTTCTGCACAGCTAAGTTTCATCATTGTGAGAGGAGAAGTTTTTGTCAGAAGCCTTGATTGTACATGATAAATCCAATTTGAATAAGCTTGAGGAAAAAGAAAAAAAGAGTTGATTGTCTCTGGTAACTTGGAAGGATGAATGTGTAGACCATAGAATTAGAGAAAGAACTACAGGCCCAGGGACTTGAGAGTTAGAGTACAGTTTCACCAGGGTTTTCTCTCTGCTTATCTCTTATTCCTGCTTGACTGATTGTTTTCATTTTGCTCTTTTATCTCAGAATTTATGTCTTATGCATCCTATTGTAAAGAGCTTTAGAGAATGTGATTAGTTCCACTTGGTCTTGGCCTTCTGTGCCTAGGTGAGTGGGCAGGGCTGACATTCAGCCAGTGTATACCAGTATAGTCTGGTTTATCTGGGACAGAAGCCCATCCTAACCATAGACCTCCTTGCTGTACTGGTTTTGAAGAACTCTGAATAGCAGTATCCCTGAAAATGGGATATTTTGATTGACTGATATGGGTCTCTGTCTCTGTGAGCCCAACGTGGTACATGTGTCATGGTTTGTTATAAAAGTAAGAGATGGGGGGAGATTTGCAAGGGGGCCAAAAATTGCCATTGAAAGATGCCTTGAACACTATGTAGCTGAATTTAATATATGTCTATAAAATAGTCCCTAGTTACACAGCTTATTATTAAGCATCCCAGCTAGTCTGTCTGTTGACACTCTGAAAGATAAGTTGTTGCCTTTTCTAGGTTTTGTTCCTAACTAATGCCAAACTGACCTGCTTTACTTTTTGATAGAAACTATCTTTACCAACTTGCTGGCCTAAGGCCCCTTTGCTTCTGCTCATAGCGTAACCAAAAGTTTGGCACTTGCTTTCAAGGCCACATCAGAAAAACAAGAACAAGTGTTTTTTGAGAAAAAGGAAAGGTAAATTTATTATTTTGCCAGCAAAAGAGGAAGAATGTCAGACTATGTATCTCAAAATACCATTTTTTTTTTCTGGACATAAGCAGAAACATACAGCTTTTAAAAGGTAAGGCCTATTGTTCTTCAACTACAGTTAATGATTCTTATTGTCTCGTCTCTGTTCCATCTCTGCTAACGATAAAACCATGAACTTGCACACCTGGGAGGCCTATCAGTTGGCACCTTCAGCTCCTCCCTCCACACCTCTGCCAGGTCCATGTTCTGTAGTACAAAGAAAAAATTCTACTTTGCCCCTTAGGACCACTGCCCAAGGTAGGAATGTAGATTTCAGTTTCCAAAGAGTGGGGAAATTTGTAAAGAAAAAGAAAACAGGCCATTTCCTATTACATATTCCCCATTCTCAATTTTACACTTCCATATCTATGGGAAGAGGGGTGGCTACTCTGTTACAGTAGAAATCATGACTGACACTTCTCCTACTGACACACATGAAGTCCCCACTCTGTTCCCCCGAACAGAGTTCTGTCCATCTTCATCAACCCTCACACTCCACACCCACCTGCAGTCCTTTTGCCTACCCAAGTCTATCCTTTTTCTTCCTGTTCCTTCTTGTTTATTCTTATGTTCTTTATTGGACTGTTCCTCATGGAAGAAATGGCTGAGGGGATTATAATACTTATTTAACAGATGATGAGCTGAAGGCTCAGAGAGTTTAAAGTGATTTGTTCCAGGTCCTACAGTTGGTAGTTAGATGAGCAGTTTTTAGTCAGAATCTTTTGACTCCAAAGCTCTGTGTCTTCTTTGTATTCTCTCACTGTGTTTGCTCAGACTTTAAAATACTATTATGGCCATCTTCCCAATGCATAATCACAATTTGGAGAGGGGGATATTTTTCTGACAATGATTTAGTGATAAGTTAGGAGAAGTGAATCGAGAGTGTGGAAGAAAATTCAGGCCTTTGACGGGCTGAAAGAAAAGAGGAAGCTATTCTAGGGAAGTGGAACAACCTGAGTAAAGCCGCTGAATGAGAAGTGCTTCTGTCTTGTGTCACAAAACCAGCCTGGGTAAAGCCGTGAATGAGAAGTGCTTCTGTCTTGTGTCACAGAACCAGCCTGGGAGTAGTCGTGGCAATAAACAATAGCCTTGAGGAAAGTGATTATGAAAAATGAGGCAGCAAATTGAGTAGCTGCTATGCTTCAGGTACTGTTTTGAGTTAGGTTCTGCCTTATCTTGTTTAATTCTTAAGGTAATCCTGTAAGCTATATAATAACCATTATCTCTATTCACCACTGCTGAGGAAACAGGCATAGGATGTTAATTAACTCACCTAAAGCACATGGGTAGTAATAAATAAAGTTTACGTTCAAACTTTAACCTGTCTGATCCTAAAGTTCATTCTTTCTCTTCACCACATTTTGCTACTAGATAAGTGCTGCCTGAATTTGATGAGAAGCCAAACAAGCAATCCTAGAAATCTGTTCAGAGAGCTGATGCTATTAGTAAAAACTGTTTTTTTTGTTTTTTTTTTTGAGACAGAGTCTCACTGTCACCCTGGATAGAGTGCCATGGCATTACACAGCTGACAGTTAACTCTAGCTCCTAGGCTTAAGGGATTCTCTTGCCTCAGCCTCCCCAGCAGCTGGGACTATAGGCGCCTGTCACGACACATGGATATTTTTTTGTTGCAGTTTGGCTGGGGCTGGAGTCTCATTTTGTTATCCAGGCTGGAGTACAGTGGCATAGTCATAGCTTAGTACAGTCTTAAACTCCTGGGTTTAACCAGTCCACCTGCCTCAATCTCCCAAAGTGTGGGGTTATAGGCATGAGCCATTATGTCCAGCTTGTCTTTATTAAGTTTGAACATTAATTATCAATTTCTAGATAACATATAGTCTATTTATGTACAGTCTATTTATGAAATCTATTTATGTAAGATGCAAACAATGTATTGCCAGGTGTGAAAATTTCCCTTTACCATCATTGTCCCCTCATTCTGTGCAGACTATTTTGCATGTTAATTTACTTCTCTGGTTGCTATAGTGGGAGAAGTGATTCTGCTACCAACTTGTAGGATCCAGGCATGTCACTTATTACCTCTGTATCCAGTTTCTTCATTGGTAGGTTTGAGCTTCTCACTTGACTCCCTTCTAGGATCAGTTCTCTAATTCTCTCTTTCCTTGCCCAACAGCAGTGATTCAGGAATCCTGTGAGTAATAAATTATGTTCTATAATAATGAGCCATTTTACTCTTTTCCATTTGTTGGTTTCATTTTTTCCAGTGAACTGTGATAAGTTGAGGCAGAAAAACTCTGTTTAGAAATGAATTCCTATCCATCAGATGTGTATTCTGTGTCAGAAGATAAAGATAACTGGCACTCAGGGAGGGAGTTAGGAAAAAGGTGTGAGGGTACATCCCTAAACAGGCAGCAATACAACATGGTAAGATTTGAGAGTAACTGATGAAACTACCAGCATTTTCTGACCATGATCAAATTAGAGTGTGTAAAAGGACTCAAACATCTGGCACCTCCCTTATAGAGCTCCCATTAAATAATGATGAATGGGCTCAGCACCTATGGCTCAACGGGCTAAGGCACCAGCCACGTAAACCTGAACTGGCGGGTTCAAATCCAGCCCTGGGCCCACCAAACAACAATGACGGCTGCAACAAAAAAATGGCCAGGCGTTGTGGCGGGTGCCTGTACTCCCAGCTACTTGGGAGGCGGAGGTAGGAGACTCGCTTGAACCCAGGAATTGGGGATTGCTGTGATCTGTGATGCCAGAGCACTCTATACAGGGTGACAGCTTGAGGCTCTGTCTCAAAAACAACAACAACAACAAACAAACAAACAAAAATAATGATGAATGGTATTTCATGTTTGGTGTTAATGTGGCAATAGATTCCATAAGTTTTTTAGGTGTTCAACAGAGGAAGGTCATGTGAGCAATATGGCAATGGTCAGGGAAGGCATCCCCAAAGTGGTGAGAGTCCAAGGATAAAATAAAGTTACATGTTCAAAATAGAACTCTTGAATAATTTTAATAAAGCATAAAAGAAAAAGTTGTCTATTATCTTTCAAAACATAATTGCTATTTATATTTTGGTGTATTCTCTTTTGGTTTCTTATTATAATACTATATAATCAAAATGAAATCTTATTATACATGCTGTGTTGCAACTTTAGTTTTAGCAACATACGATACTTTCCTATCAATAAATCTTCAAAAGTACAAAATTTTTGCAATGAGAGTTGCTTTCTTCTCATTATAAAAATGTAACGCTTGCAAAAACATTAGAAGCTTTACAAAACATAAGCAAGAAAAGAAAAAAATCACATCATTCTGTTCCTCAGCAATTATTATCATTACTGTTTGTATCTACTTCCTGACTTTTCCCCAAGAGTTTGCGGGTATGAAACATATTATGTACAATAATGTTGCATTTTATTCTTATAGATATTTGATTGATGTTTCTCATAGATTTAAAAGATCATGAAGATAGTCTATGGTCTGTCCCATTTACCAGAGATTTCCTAGGTCCTTGCATAGTGCTCACTAGGCATTCATTTAAGTAAATATTTATCAAGTAAATGAGTGAGTGAACTGTAGGTCCATATTGTAATAGGTCTTGAATTAGGAGATAATAGGATTGTTATCTAATCACAGGGAAATGGGGCAGGGCTTTCAGAACTATGGGCATCAGTATGACCTTAGCTTATAGATCTTTGCTTATCCATATTTAGTAGCAGTGCACTTAAAAAATTAAAGCCAAAATCATTTTATGTTTTCGCCTCCACAGAAAGTTGCACTTTTGACTGTGTTTTTACTATTAAGAGTCATGGCAGCTAAAATCACCTACTTCTCTCCTTGTCCCAATATTTCTAGCTCACTCTAGAAGGCAAGGAACATTTCATCTTAGCATGCTCTTTCCATGCCATATGTGACTTGACATCAGCACATGTTTCTTGGCGAGTGTGATGGTAGGAGGAGGAAGGCAATGGAAAATTATCTACAGAAAAGCCCTATGGAGAATAAAAGGCATGGGACACTTCTTTGTTATGATCAGATGCTAAGATAATTGCTTACTTCTCCCTTACCTAGTCGCCAGACCTGTTAAAAGAAGTTGTAGTGAGAAATATGTGTGGGTAGACAGTTAAGTAGCTAAGCCAACTTTATGATAGCTGTAGCATGAAACTCCAGTGAACAATCTCAGAGACAGTTGATATGCTCTGAACTCAAATGAACCAAACAATAATTTGGGTCTAGAGATTTTAAACTTCCATGTTGCTGGAAGGAATCCAGAGAAGTCAATTTAGGAATGTAGAATATTTGGATTGGAGTGAACTTGGATATCAGGTATTAATTTTCACATTTTATAGATGAAGAAACTGAGTTCCAAACAGAGAGTTGAATTACTTCAAGTGTTGTAGCCAAGTCCATGGTAAACTTGAGCTAGAATTTAGGCACTCTGAATTCTAGGCTGATGTGATTTCTGAGCACCTATTGAGGGAAAGATAAAAACTTAAAACATTCCAAAACAACACTTGATTATCATTTGAATGTAAAATATATATTTATAAATACAATAGAACCTTCATAGTTGACCACCTCCCTACATTGACTACGTCTTTAAGTTGACCTAATTTTCATAGACCAGACATGCACCCCCTGTAGGTATAAGTACAGTAGGCCTAGTTCCTTACATCTATCACCTCTATATGTTGACCAGTTTGTTATAGCCCTCTGAGTGGTAAACTTACAGAGGTTCTACTGCATATATGACTATACGGAGTAAGACAATTAAGTTTGTGAATTTGCAATGATGTGCTTGTATTGGCAGCACTGTGCAAACAACTCAGTAAGATTTCATAACCTTGGTGTATCAATGTCTCACAATTTGTATTTGTGTCAACATGTGGCTATGTCTTGATGAGTGGTGTTCATTATTGATGTTGCTTGTTTTTGTGCCAACATGAGACTGTCAGAATGTGAATTAGAGTAACCAATAAGCATTCATAACTTTTTTAAAAATTATTTTTATTAAATCATAACTTTGTACATTGATGCATTTATGGAGTTCAGGATACTGCTTCGATATACAATGTGAAATGTTTACATTGAACTAAGTAACATATCTATCACAATTACACTCATTTCTTAAAAGTTTTGAAATGTACCATTGCATCATGCACATTAGTGAGGTCCCCCAAATACCTTCCCTCCTCCCATATCCCTCCTTCTTCTCCCCTCTCTCTCCTCTTCCCTCTACTTTCTGGACTATAGTTATGTTTTTCCATTCGTATGAGTTTGTAGGTGGTTATATATTGATTTCATAGTAGTATTGAGTACATTGGATACTTTTTTTTCATTCTTGAGATACTTTACTAAGACATAAATTTCTTGTTACACTTGGCAAGAGTGGAAGTGCAATCAGGGACATGTTAACTCAAGTTTATGGGGATAATACTATAAAGAAAATAGTGTGCAAATGATCGAATGTTTTTTTTTTTTAATTTTATTATCTTTATCATTAAATCATAGCTGTGTACAATAGTGCAATCAAGGAGTATAATGTGCTGGTTTCATGTACAATCTTAACTATTTTCATCAAACTGATTAACATAGCCTTCCTGGCATTTTCTCTGTTATTATAAGAAGACATTTGTATTCTGCATTTAGTAAGGTTCGCCTGTACCCTTCTAAGATGCACCGTAGGTGTGGCCACACCAATTACCCTCCCTCTGCCCCAACCTCCCTTCTCCCCTCCTTACCCTTGCCCCTTTCCCCATATTCTTGTGTTATAGTTGGGTTATACCCTTCATACAACAGCTATAAATTAGCTTCATAGTAGGGCTGAGTACATTGGATACTTTTTCTTCCATTCTTGAGATACTTTGCTAAGAAGA
>CAUYON010169483.1:0-22325 GCA_963573935.1 Arctocebus calabarensis
AGACAGAGTCTAACTTTATCGCCCTGGGTAGAGTGCCGTGGCGTCACACTGCTCACAGCAACCTCCAGCTCTTGGGCTTAAGCGATTCTCTTGCCTCAGCCTCCCTAGTAGCTGGGACTACAGGCGCCCGCCACAGCGCCCAGCTATTTTTTTTGTTGTTGTTTGTTTTGCAGTTCGGCCGAGGCCGGGCTTGAACCCGCCACCTTCGGTATATGGGGCTGGCGCCCTACTCGCTGAGCCACAGGAGCCGCCCTTTTTTTTTTTTTTTGAGACAGAGCCTCAAGCTGTCACCTTGGGTAGAGTGCTATCGCATCACAGCTCACAGCAACCTCCAACTCCTGGGCTCAAGCGAGTCTCTTGCCTCTGCCTCCCAAGTAGCTGGGACTACAGGTGCCTGCCACAACACCCAGCCATTTTTTGGTTACAGCCGTCATTGTTTTTTGGCAGGTCCGGGCTGGATTCGAACCCCACCAGTTCAGATGTATGTGGCTGGCACCTTAGCCCGTTGAGCCACAGGTGCCAAGCCACGAAATTTTTTTTTTTTTTGAGACACAATCTCATTTTGACACCCTTGGTAGGGTGCCGTGGCATCTTAGCTTACAGCAACCTCAAACTCTTGGGCTCAAGCGATTCTCTTGCCTTAGCCTCCCAAGTAGCTGGGACTATAGGTGCCTGTCATAATGACTGGCTACTTTTCAGAGACAAGGTCTCACTCTTGCTCAGGCTGGTCTCAAACTTGTGAGCTCATCTAGAAGAACTTTCTTTCTTTCAGACAGAGTCTTACTATGTCGTCCTCGGTAGAGTGCTGTGGCGTCACAGCTCACAGCAACCTCTAACTCCTGGGCTTAAGTGATTCTCTTGCCTCAGCCTCCCGGTAGCTGAGTCTACAGGTGTCCACCACAATGCGGGGCTATTTTTTGTTGCAGTTGTCATTATTGTTTAGCCGGCCTGGGCCGTGTTCGAACCTGCCAGCCTCGGCGCCGTAACCACTGTGCATAGGCGCCGAGCCAGAAGAACTTTCTAAGTTCTAAGAAGTTGTGGCTGCTCTGAGACCTGAGGTTTCTGTATCTGCTTTCAGCTCCCATCTCTGCTCTTCCCCTCTTTAGGTGGGGCTGTGAGGCTGTGGGGCCTATGGCAGCTGTGGGGCTTTGGGGACTGTGGGGGCTGTGAGGCTGTGGGGTTGCAGGACTGCCTCTCAGGTTGCCATTTTGGGACAGCAGCTCACCTGGAGATGGTACCTGGGGGCTGAGTCTGAAGTGGGATCACGTGAGCCCCAACCCAGCAGAGACACCATGATGGGGCCAGCAGTGCACATGGCACCAGGCTGTGCTCCATTCTTGTCACCTGTGGAACCCAGGGTCCCAAAATGCTTGGCATCTCTCCCAGCCAGAGCCATATGAGGGGCAGGAAGACACAGCCTGGATAGGGCAGTGACCCCTTCTTGTGTGAGATCAGAGGGTGCAAAGTGGGGGAAGGCACCCACCCCCTTCCTGTGGGCAGGGCAGCCTCTCCCTCATACCTATTTGGAGATTCTGGGAAGAGGCCTTGATACCTGCCCCTCAGCATCCCCAGCCTGGTCAGGAAGTCCCCCTGTGTGCCTTACTCTTTGGATTTGGAATCTTCACAGTTCAAGGTTGGGATGCGAGTGACATCATAGGCCCAGATCATCTACCATCAGTGTGGCCTGGCCTTTCTGCCCAGGGAGGAGAGGTCTAGAAATGAAGGCTCAGTAGTGAGACCACAAGGCACTTGCTTTATTGTTCCAGCACAGGGGACACTGGCAGGCCATTGAGGGATCTACTTGTGCCTCACGTGGGCCTGGAGCCAAACTCTGGAAGTTCTTGTCATCCTCAGGCCTGATGTGGGCTGAGGCTCCCCTAAGTGGTGGGGGACTCATGGTGGGCACCTGAACCATACCCCTCAGCTCCAGGGGCATCCTTAGGGCTTCCCGGGTATCTTGGTTCTGCCAACCAGTCAAAGAGAGGGGGGCATGTGCGCTTCCATGCCTGGCGACCCGTCCCAGAAGGCCCAGGCTGCCTGAGACAGTTGGAAGTAACCATGGGTGCTCCTAAACTTACGACGGGGCTGCATCTAGACAAATCCACTGTAAGTTGGAAATATCGTAAGTAGAAAGTATGCTTTTTACTTATGGTATTTTCAATTTACGATTGGCTTAGCAAACATAACCCCATGTTAAGTCCGAGGAATGTACTGAATGCGTATTACTTTCACACCGTTGTGAAGTCGAAAAAATATTAAGTTGAACCATCGTAAGTCAGGGACTAGGGTAAGCTGGGACCTAACCTGCATGAACTCTTTTCTGGAGAAGGAGTGAGAGTGTGGTGACCTAGAGGGGGAGAAGTAGACACATTCAAGTTTCCAAAGGCAAGGGCTTTTCCGAACACTGTCGAAATTGGGCTCAGTTTGGTCCCAGGGTGAATCTGCCCCTCCCGCGTGTCACCCTGGGGGTGGCCGGACAGAGTGTGTACTGAGGATAGGTAGAGCCTGGCAGAGTAAGAGCTGCTGAGTAGCAAGCCCTGGAGGGGTCCGCAGACAATTCGGGGAGCAGCTTTCTTTCCTCTTCTTTGCTGGGCTGTTGGTGTAAGGATGGGAGAATAAATATAGGGGCCTTCTGGGAAAAACCTGACTGCAGGGAGTCGGGCTTGCAGAGAACGTGATGTCTGAGGGGGCTTCAGGGGATGCTCTTCGGCCTGGCACAGGGCTCTGAGCTTTTGGTAAACAAAGCCCTCGGCTATCAGCTCTCCCAGAAATGAAGTCAGGCTGTCTGTGTTGTAGTACTGATTCCACTGGGGATAAGGAGGTTTATGCGGGGGGAGGTATGTGTGTGTATGTCTGATTAACTGTGTGTGTGTATGTGTGTAAGCACAAGGGCTTAAATGTGGATGAGGGTGAACTAGAGTGTGTTTTATTCTTGCCCAGACGCTCGCTTTTCTGGGGCCCTGAGTGAGGAGCTGGACCACCAGGTGGCAGAAATGTATGAGGGGCAGCAGCCTGGATGGAGTTCTCCGTACCTCCAGCTGCCAGCTAACAAACAAGTGGCACAGGGGACAGGTAGCGTTTTCCTTCCTTGATCTCTAAGGTGAGCCCGATGGGGGCGACCAGCTGGGACATCCAGACTAGGTGAAGGCTGGCGCTGATCCTGGACATAGATCATGCCAAGGCCATGGGCTTGGAGCTGGGGCTGAGGTACACCGAAGGGCCGGCCGGGGCTGTGGAGGGCGTGGGCTCCAGCTCCATGAAGTCCGAGTAGAGGGTGGTGAGGTGCAAGTCACCCAGTGCCCCGGAGCCCGCACTGCCTGGGGGTGCCAACTCGCCTGCCCCACTGCCTGTCTCTGCCAGACAGGGCCCAGGGGGGAAGCAGTGGGGGGTTGGTGGGGGTGGCGGCATTGAAGATGACGTCGTCGGGGATGAGGTCACCAGTACCAGGGGGTCGAGGGCCAAGCTGTCATCCTTCAGTTGTTCCCACAGGTTTCCTAGTTGGGAAGGGAAGGCGAGTAGGGAAGGAGAGAACAGGTATCACTGGATGAAACACCGGAGCCCTCTCTGCCCTCCTTCCCAGGACCCTCACATGTTGCAGAGAGCAGGAGTCGGGTGACATGGAGTGGGAACAAACCCTAGCACTAGCGCTGCGAACCCAGGCAGTTGTGAATCTCTCTGAGCCTCGGTTTCTTTCTCCCATGTAGCACAGTCCGAAAATCATGGATCCAGATGACCTCTGTGGCTCTTTTGGCAGGGGGCACTGGGGATTTGAGAACTGCCTAGCAGAAGGGTTGATGCAAGTGCTGTGCACCAGGGGTTACCCTAGGGGGCCCCCCAGGAACTCTTCACCCTGGCTGGCTGTTGCCCAGTCTCCCCAGGAAGGTGGATCTGCCACCTAGAGTGAGGATCTGCCCATAATGCACTGCTGGACCCGGCGAGGATAGGCATGGCTCCCTCAGCAGCAGGGCCTGAGGGTGGGAGCAGAGCCCGGAAGCACACCTGACTCTGGGGAGCAAACAGTACCACCATCTGGTCCCTCTCTGTGCCATGTGGCCTGGAGCTCCTACCCTGGGTGTCAGTCAGGGACAAGGTCCGGAGGAAGAAGGCCTGGCTAAACCCTGGATTGGATTTAGCTGCCTGAGTTTTTAATCCTAACTCTCCCTCTTTCTAGTTAAGAGACCATGAGTATGTTACTAAGCCACTGTGTGCTTTTATAAGGTGGGTTTAATCATAATAACCCCTCCTATCCTCTAGGACCAGATGAGAAAGCATGTGTGACATAACTAACATGATGCCTGAAACTTAGTAGGGGCTCAAGGAAATGTTTACTATGCCCCACATGTCTGCAGATCCCTCTGAGGCTGTGTGTGCATTTCTACTAATAGCTTCCCAAGACCGAGGCTGTCCCCTCACCAGATTGGGTGCTCTCTGAGGGTAGGCTGCTCCACCTCCTTGTGCACACAGAGGGTCGGAGGTCTGGGCCATCCCCCCACAAACCTCCAGTGGTCAGTACCAGTGCTTGGGCGTGCCCTGGAATTTAGATGGCCGCATGCAGACACGGAGTAGGCAAGATGGTGTGCAATGGATAGAACCTCTGCCTGGACTTCTATCTCCAAATCTCTCCAGGACTTGCCCAGCTCTGAGGCCTTACATTCCTCTAACATTCCTCTAGAGGGGAGAGTCTCTTTCCTTCTGCTTTAAAAGGTGAACTCTGATGCTTCTGGGGCTGTTCAGAACTGTTGATTGCTTACAATTAAATATAGACTAGAACACTGAGTCCTTTCTGGTCTATCCGGGGCTAAGAGCATTTTGATGATGGGGTCAGCTGGAACATGTTTGGGGCACCAAGAAGAAGGAGGTGGGCAAAGACATTCTCTTTGCCCCATGCTCTGGATGGCAAGGAGCGAGTGGGAAGCTTGACACCCTCTGCCAGCTCTGCCTTCTCTGTTTCAGTTGAACCAAACCCCAAAAGCTCGCAGGCTGCAGCCTAGAGACTCAGAGAGGATGGGCCACACTGCCAGATACACCTCTCCAATCCTGTCCCACCTCCCCTTTCCTAACCCCAGCTCACCCTGGAAGTCAAAGTCGGTGAGCGAGGGGTTGATAGCATCCAGGTCAGTTCCAAGGTCTCCATCTGGCAGGAGGGTGTCATGCATGGCCCTTGCTGGTGAAGGCTCAGCCAGCAGCTTAGCACTGTGGCTGGGTGGGGTGTGGGCAGGGAGAGGTGAGTCCTGGGGGGTGCCTGGCTGGGCCCGCAGCTCAAGGTGCCCATTTGGCTGTGGGAACAATGGCTGCAGGGGTCCAGAAGGGGCCAGGCCTGGTGAGAGGTGTGGGTATGTCTGCCCGTAGCAGGAGGGTGCGTGCCCCTCCAATAGGTCCTGCAGGGGGTTCTTGCCGGGGATGGGCCCTGGAGCTGGATGGATTGAGTGCAGTGGCTGGGATAGCCCAGGTGGGGGTGCCAGGGGCCGGATGGGGCCTGAGCCCGCCAGCCCAGGAGGTGGACAGCTCAGCAGTGGGGAGCCCAGCTTCTCCCTCTTGTCTCCAATGAGGCTGTCCAGCTCTTCTGAAAGACCCAAAGGAGAAGAAACACCGTGAGACCTCTCTCCTCCACAGCCACCCCAGCCTCGGTACCCTTGCTTTCCTCTCACCAATTCTTTCTCTCCTTTTGGCTCCGGGGTGTCCCAGGCCCTCTCTCATGTGGCTCAACCTCACCTGGCTTGGCCATGCTTTTGCGCACAGCAATGGGATCTTTCCTCTTCCACTTCTGCAGCTCCTCCTGCATCTTGTCAATCTTGGCTGGATTGAGGGCCCACAGGCAGCCCTTCCGAGAGGAGCTTCCTGATTTGTTCTCTACCTTCTCAAAGCACTTGTTGAGGGATAGGTTGTGGCGGACGGAATTCTTCCAGCCATCGGGTGCCGTCTGCCAGAGCAGAGCAAGGCAAGAATTCAGGCTGAGGCCAGGCCACCAGGGTTGGCTCTGGGCCTGGGCTCTAGAACATTCCTTTGCCCTTGCTGGGCCCATGCCTGGTACTTTTTGGTGCTGGGGGAGGGATGAGCAGGAACCTTGACCACAAGTTATGTTCATCTAAAATCCGCCTTTTTTCTATTCGGAAAGGGAAGGCTGCTGGGTGCTGCAGAGGCCTTCTGGCCCCATCTCCATCTGAAATTGGACCACTTCCCCTGGACTTGACCCCTGGGTGGAAAGGGAACTCACTGCTCTGAGGCCTCCCTTGCTAGCTCCAGAGAGGGAGTCAGGAGGAGGCTATGGGAAGCTCCTCTCCCGGGTCTGCCTCATCCCCTCTGGGGCAAACTTGGGAGAAAAGAGAGATGGGTGAGGCTGGCAATGGGTGTGTGGGCATGGTGTGCGCAGGTTTGTGTGTCCATCTGGGCTGTGCTGTGTGAGGGGCAGTGTGTGTAAGCATATGCCTATGTCCCTTAATGTTCCTTTTTGTGGGAGCGCTGTTTCGTGGGTCTGTGAATTCCTGAGGGTGAGGAAGGCTACGTGTGAGAAAGTCTCTCTGGGTACCCAGGTGGGTCTCCATGATTGTATGAGCGTGTGGGTGTGAGTGTTCACATGAGTGTGCCCAGGGGGCGTGTCCTGGTGAGTAGGCCAGCCTTCGGGAGGGGGGTGCTCGTGCCAACAGAATAAACACCCATTAGGAGGCCCGGTCATGCCACCAGTACAGTAATTGTGCCCAGGGAGGGTTGTAAAAACCATTAGTCTGACTCAGGTGGGTGAGAGGCAGTGGTGGGGGTGCCAGTGGGGCCCCCTGTCCACCCACCTTTAGCTCTGTTCCAGGCTCTGGGACAGCCCTAAGCCCAGCGTGGGCTGACTGTGGGGAGGCCACCGCTCGGGCTGGTGGGGCTCCTTTGCCCTCATTCCCTGGCCCCTCTCGCTTTCAGCCCCAAGTTCCTGCTTAATGAGGGGCGGCCACTCCCTCCTCCCCGGCTCACTTGCCCCAGGGAGCAGCCAAGCTGAATCACGCCCAGCAGAACTGGGCCCTGATGCCAGCGTCACTCTAAGTTGCTGGCAGGAGCTGCTGCGGCCTTTCTTTGGGGCAGGGGGCTGATTGAGATGATCCCCAAGGCTCCTAGAGTCACTAGGGAGAATTCTTGAGCTACCAGGCCAGCCAATTGCAGATTTACCTTTGACTCCCATGACAGCCTCCACTAGAAGTCAGGGCTACATCGCCCCTTGGGTAGAATTAATGGGCACTGGGGCATTTTATGGCCTCATAAATCTGTAACTTTGGGATACCAGGGCAGCCCCCACCCCAGTCACTTCCTGTTTGAAAGAGGGATGGTCAGCACTAACAATTATGTCCAGCAGTTGGACACTTCCCCAGTCCCACATGCCTGACTCATAGGGCTATACGACGCCCACATCAGCTGCCTTGGGCATGAGTATGGCCCACCCAGGGTCCACTCTGGCCTTGCCCAGACTGTCAAATGGGGAGTGAGAGATGGAGGGGGCAGGGGGCCTTTGAACTAATTCCTTAAGTGGATCAGAGGGGAACTGTCACAATTGGAAAGAATCTATGTGCCAACTGGCTTAACCATGACCATTTTACAGACTGGGACGCTAAAGTCCAGAGAAGAAAGGGCCCAGCTCTAGATCACACAAGGAGGTAGTGACAGGGCCCAGAATACAATTCTGTCCCTTAGCTAAAGGCCCTGCCCAGATCACCCCATGGGGCCTGCCTCACCATCTAGTGAGATGCTTCCTCTCTGAAATCAAATGTAAACTCGGGAGTAAGGGAGTGATGCAACTGGCTAAGAACAACAACCAGAACCCTTAAAAAAAAGCTGTTAGACCTCTTCACTCCTCAGCCCCATAAAACAAGGATTACACGGCTCCCAGGAAAAATAATTAAGCCAGGAAGATGAGATGCAGGGAGGAGCTGGGGGCCAGCCAGGAATTGGCAGGAAGGAAAGACTGAGTAGGGCCGGGCCCAAATGAAGCCCTGGCAGACCCTTCAAAAGCTGCAAGGGTGGCTCAGCGCCTGTCGCTCAACGGGCTAAGGTGCCAGCCATGTACACCTGAGCTGGTGGGTTCGAATCCAGCCCGGGCCCACCAAATGACAATGACGGCTGCAACCAAAAAATGGCCGGGCGTTGTGGTGGGCACCTGTAGTCCCTGCTACTTGGGAGGCAGAGGCAGGATACTCTCTTGAGCCCAGGAATTGGAGGTTGCTGTGAGCTGTGATGCCACGGCACTCTATCCAGAGTGACAGCTTGAGGCTCTGTCTCAAAAAAAAAAAAAAAAAAAAGCTGCAAGGGTTAGGGAGAGTTCAGCCCCCTAACCTGCTAGGGTATGGCAGCAGCCCTGAATACAGGCCTTGATGCTTCTTGAATCCCAGGCTTCTTCTCCCCTCCGCTCCTTTTCAGAACCTCTAGTGGATCAATGTACTTTTCTTTTTGTTGTGTTTTTTTTTTTTTTTTGCAGTTTTTTTTTTTTTTTGGCCGGGACTGTGTTTGAACCTGCCACCTCCAGCATATGGGACCGGCGCCTTACTCCTTTGAGCCACAGGCACCACCAGATCAATGTAGTTTTCTATTTCTGACCAGACTACTCTGGCCGTTTTCCCCACTTCCCATTTGATGGCAGCTCAGCCAAGTACAAACTTGTTTGAACAAGGTCCCCAGATTATCCCCAGGCAGCACAACTGGGTAGATAGTAGGGCTGGAAATCACCCACTGGCAGGTGGGCATGAGTTCTGGATTACCAGGGTCTCAGTTCCTGTCCTCTGCCAGGTGAAGGTCTTGGAGGAGGCGCACAAGCTCCTACCTCCTGACACTACTCCAGGAAAAGGGGTCTATGCTGGAGGGCCTTCTGGACATGCAGCCAGGGGAAGTGGGTGGTGCATGAAGTCAAACAACTCAAATCTAACTGGTTCCACTTACTGTGGGACTTTGTGCAGATGGACCACCCTCTCTGATGTATTTGCCCATCTTTGGAGAAAAGCACCTGTCTTGCCTCTAGGAAGGGAGTTGGGTAGAGTCTCTAGAAGCCCCTTTTGTAGATGTCAGGAACTAAAATCTAGTTACTAGATTCTTTCCAAAGGGTCAGGGGAGGGTCAGGTGAGCCAGCCAGTTCCCTGGGATACTCAAAAACCATGAAGCCCATATCCCACTTTCTGGCAGAACTTCGGCTGAGCCTGCTGCCCACAGAGGCAGATCCTAATCTTACCTTGGAAGGCAATGGGTTCTTCGGTCCCAGCATCCTGGTCACCCTAGCTGACCAGCTCCTACCTAAATTACCCCAGCCCCACAGCATCCTGGGGGTAGTAATGGGGATAGTCTCTCATTTCATCCCTAATTTTCTCTCCCCACTTGGGGTAGGTGAATGCTTGCTGAGGCCTAGCAGGACTGACACATCCACCTTCCCCCAGCAGGTCTGACTGTAGCCTGCTGTGTGACCTTGGATGAGCAGCTTGGGCTCTCCCCACAAGACTGTAGCCTGCTGTGTGACCTTGGATGGCCCCTTCTCTAGGAACAAGGGAAAAAGTGTGGGGTGGGAGACAAATCCTGTCTTGACTTTCATTCTGATTTTTCTCCCACTTCCGGGCTGAATCCTCTGGTTCCAGAGAAGCTTGGCTTGTGGAGGACTTGGGGGTAGCAGAGTAGAGATGGGTCTGAGGCTTACCTTGAAGTAAGGAAAGTGCTCCGTCATAAAATTATAGATCTCGCTCACAGGAAGGCTCCCAGTTTTACTGTTCTTAAGGGCCATGAAGATGAGGATGCTGAAGACAAAGAAAGTCCCTGAGTGTCTGAACCTCTGACTGATCCTGGGCCCACCCAGAACCCCTCTTCCCCTGTGAGAGGCTCTGTGAGGTTGGAGTTGAAAAGTTGAAGGGGGAAGGGATGAGAAAGTGACCACTGAAGTGCAAACTGAAGTCAGGAATTACAGACACATGAGAGTCTTGTGGAATCTGAGAAACCTGGGTGGCTACCCTGGCTTAGCCATCTACACTAGCTGTGTGACCTCAGGTAAATGCCTTAACCTCTCTGAGCCTTAGTTACTTTAACTTTGAAGTGCAGAAAGTAATAGGGGCCTCTGAGTAGTGAGGATTAAAGGTGATGCCTAGCACATAGTTAGTCCTCAGCCAACTGCATGAACATTTAGATAGGGAACTAAGGTTTCTTGAACCCCTAAAATGAGCCAGGCATGGTACTTACATTCTCTTACTTAATACTTCCAACAGCCTGAATTGCTGCCTCCCAACCTGACTTTATTTTTTTGTTGCAGCTTGGCCAGGGCTGGGTTAGAACCCGCCACCCCCAATATATGGGGCCGGCGCCCTACTCACTAAGTCACAGGCGCTGCCCAACCTGATTTTATTTTTAAAGCAGAAGAAAGAGCAATAAATAATGGCTTAGAGATTAAGTAACTTGCCTGAGGTTTCACAACTAGTAAATTCCAGAGTCTGGTCTGGAACCCAGTTCTGCTGGACCCCAAGGCCTGGATGTGCTCCTTCTGTGCATTATGCTGCCTTTCACAACCCCCTTTTCTTTGCTCCTTGCTGATAAGTTTCTCTTCTTCCCTTGAGCTGATGACCTGACCTCATGTGGGGCCTTGCATACATTAGATCAAAACATCATTGGCTGGATGAATGAAAGAGCGGATGGAAGGGTCTCCTGGACAGACTGGATCTGCTGGCCCTTAAACCCCGAGCCCCAGAGAAGTCCCACCAGGTCTAGCAGATGGTTCATAACTGAGTCACATCTACAGGCCTCATTCCTCATTTACTTCTAGGAAAATTTGAGGTGGGGCTTCTCTCTGTATCTGAAAGAGGAGGGGGTAAGACAGGGAGCATCCCCCCTAAACTCAGCCCCAGGCCTTGGGCCCCGGGAGGTAAGAGCTCACCAGGCTCACCCCAGGTCACCAGCATCTTCTGAATTGAGCCACAACCTAACTCCCCAGGGTTAGACTGTGGATAGCTCTGCCATGGGGGTGGTGGAGCCCATTACTGAGAATCTGGCTTTGGCTCCTTAGACAAAAAGCCAGAGGTGATCCAGTCTATCCTCCTTGTTCTGTGCAGGAATCCTCTCTTCAGCACCCTGTGGAAGCCCATTGGCTGTGACTTTCATCCCCTGCTCTTACCCTCATATCCAGAGGATTCCATGCCTCATTTTCCCCAGAGGCCCTCTCACCCCACCTCCTTCTACCCCAGGAGTGCTGGGAAATGTACCTGTAGGAGTAGATGGGTTTTGGGAAGAGAGGCTGGTGCCCATCAGTGCTGGCCTGGGGTGCGATCCGCTGGTAAGGATAGTGTGAGGTGCCCAGGTAGGGTACAGGGTAGCTGCCACCACCTGACGAGTACTGTAGAGGTCAAAGGGGGTAGTGATTGCAGTGGTTCCCAGCTTTTCCAAGGGCGTCCGCCCTCCCTTAATGCACATACATCCAAATAAGGAGCTGAGGCCAGATTCTTCCTTCTCTGGTCATGGGTTCCACCACCCCTATGGCAGAGCTATTCAAGGGGGCAGCCAACAGTGAGGGTATTGGAAGGCCTGTGAGGAGATCCACATTCTGGAATTGAGGATCTCAGAGTATTCAAAGCCCCCTTCCTCTAGCTCCTTCCCCTTTGTCCTGTAGGTGCTCTGGTTGCCATGGTGATAGAGGGAGGCCTGCCTGGAGTGGAGAGGATGAAGGGCTGAGGGGAAGCCCCCAGCCCCTGCACCCTTCCAGGCAGGTGCTCCAGGCCTCCCTTGCATCCCCCCGGGGAGGCTGGGCTGGAAGTGGATGTCCAATCTGGGTGTTTGCTGGGCACTGTCACCTTTTATGAGTTTCAATGGCTCTTTGAAAGGGCTGGTCATGGTGGTGGGCAGGTGGGGGTAGGAGGTGGTTTTATGGCACAGGGAGTGGCTGTGGTGCCAGGGATAGAGTTTTATGGGGGTAGGGGGTTGAAGACTCTGACACCCCCAGCTGCTCCAGGCTGAAGTGCTCTTTTCAGGTCACCCAAGAGACACTTAGAGCCTGAGTCACCCTCTCTCCAGGCTTCATAAAGCCCTGGGTGCGGCCATCTTGTTCAAGAGGGGGTGTGAATGGCAGAGGGCATCAAAGCAGGGCCAGGCATGGTGAGGCCATTTGAGGTCTAGTAGCCCTTTATCCTGCTGTGGCTCAGTCTCTGATGGGCAGAATGCCACAGGGATATCCCCTATCTTGGATCAGACCATGAGCCTCAGCACAGCTTAGGCTATTCCGGCGAGGGCACTCAGGGCAGGAAGGATGTCCCGTCATACGTTTCCTTTGCTTCCCTCCATCTCTTTCTTTTCCCCACAAAGCAGGCATTCTGACCCCCCCATCCTCCTCTGCCTGCCTCCTGGTCTTGGCCAAGATCAGGGTCAGTGCCAAAGAGCCAGGAGTAGAACCTGCTCCACAGGCAGGGCCTGTCTCAGTGCCAGGCTGCAGGTGGATGGCGCTGGGCGCTGGGCAGTCACTTGCTCTGTCTTGCCCGGTGACTCCTGGGAGCTGCCTGGCTGCTCTGGGGCTCTTTTCTTTCTCTTTTAAAAATCCTCCATCCCGTGCCAGTGTGGGATGACTATCTGGCATCCTGTGCATTTGGGAGGAGCTGAGGCAGGGATGGGGCAAAGGGCCAAAGATGATGGGAACTTGGAGCCCTCTAGGTGGGAAGGCCCCACCCTCACCCTCTCTAGGCTTCAGGGGAGTTTGAGGCTAAGGTCACCTAGCAAGATGGTGGCTGACTTAGAAGGGAGCCTTTGTTCCTTGACCCACTTGGCTTGTGTGTCACCCCACACACTCCTCTTGTCTCTGTCCTTTTCCTTGTCTGGAGTGCCTCTCCTCCCTCCCTTTTTGGTTTATACCATGGCCCTGCCTGGAACTCAGACAAGCCCACCCCTAGAGAAGGGCAATGATAGCTCAGTAGCCATTGCCCCCACCCCAGGGTGGCCTGGCCTTAAGGTTAGGACCCTGTGCACCCATGAAGGTGCACACACATGATATCCTGCAACCCTGGGGAAGCATACCCATGTGTCTTAGACCCACCTGGTGGAAGGGGGGCTGGGAGGGGCAGTACATGTGCTGCAAGGGGGGCTGGTAGCAATACATTCCAGGGCCACTCTCCAGAGCTGGGGGCTTGACCTTGACCTCTGATCCCTGTTGGAAGAGAAAACAGATGACCAGGTTGTGCCTTATTTTTCTCCCTTCCTCTTTCCCATGTCCCAAATCTTCCACAAAAGCAACACCCACGCTGCTTCTCCCAAAGTTTACTGTTGGAGAACAACAGAGAACAGAAAAAGGCAGGGATTTTCTCAAGAGCGCTCAGCAATTTAGTGGTAGAGCTGAGCCTGGTGGTACTGAGAGCATTCCTACCCCTTACCTCACTGCAGGTGAGAGGTTGAGGCTGGGCTGTCCCAGGAAGTGTGGGAGACTCATCAGTTAGGGTAGGGCCAGAGATCTTCTGGAATGGCACAAGGGTGCAGGGCCTGACCCCACTCACCTGGCTTGGGGCCTCCTTACCGGTTCAAGGGCCCCAGCCTCTCAGAGCAGGTCCACAAAGGACTCTTGGAAAAGCCCACAGCTCCAGGATTTTCACTAAGGAGCCATAGTAAGGGGAACACAGGGAGCACTGCTGTATGGGTCTGAGTCCCTGCCATACTGAGTCCCTGCTATTTCCTTTTCTGGAAAGCTCCAGCAGGCTATCTGGATGGGGCTGGTGAGTCCTCTCGGCTTTTCTCCTGGCCATCCCCAACTCAGAGTCTTTGATCCTTGCTACAGGGAGTCTGCCATTCCTGGTCTGCCTGAGTCCTGTGTATGCCCTCGTGCTGGGCATAGATGCCTGCCAGTGGCGATCACCAGACTCTGGCTTCCCGTGTGAGGCCCACATGGAATCCCCAGGACCCAGCACAGAACTCTCTCTTGTCTCCCCTGAGTAGGGACAGGAGCATGTTCAAGGTGAACATGGAAGGTGAATAAGCTCAGGAGGAGGTGGCCGGCTCTTCCTGGGGTTACCAGGGGCCTTGGGAAACCAGCATCTGGACCCACAGGGGCAATAAGCTCTGACCTCTTTCTGGACATGCTTTGAGGTTGCTGATGCAGCGATTGCCATAATCACAGAATCTTAGGCCTGGAAGGGCCAAGAGCACTCATATCAACCCCTTCATTTGGCAGGTGCTGGACTTGAGCCCAAAGAGGGGAAGTGATGTGCCCAAGGTCTCCGGCAAGTCGACCAGATAGCTGTGTGTCTCTGGTGCTTTCCTATTGTATATGAAGGGTGAGGGTGTGGACTTAATCCCAGCCTCCCCTTTACAGGCTCACAGACACCTTAGGCAAGTCATTTGGCCTCTGTGAACTTTAGTTTCTTCATCTACAAAATGGGATAGTGGAACCTCTCTAGCAGGAGTGTCTAACCCAAGGGTTATTTGCCACATATGGATTATAAGAAAATACTTATCTGTGGTGGTGGATATCATTAAAATTGTATGCACAGACATCTTTTTTTTTTTTTTTCTTTTTGCTCATGAGCTTTTGTTAGAGTTTGTGTATTTAATGTATGGCCCAAGACAACTCTTCTTCCAATGTGGTGTAGAGAAGCCAAAATGTTGGACACCCCATTGAGTGGATTAATTGGGGCACTTGAAAGAAAGCACCTAGCAGAATGGTCAGGAGCTGCTACTGAGTGGACCTTTGGGGGCAGTAGCTGAGTTGATGGTGTTCTCACTGTGGGTGGCTATCATGCTCAAGGGGTCTCAGAGGAAGCTGTCAAAGGGATTGAGAACCAGAATAAGGTCCTGTCTTGGCCACACCCAAATGCCTTCTCTTTCTCCTAAGCCTGGGAAATAGGCTTTGTTGGTGGTGATTTGGGATGGGAACCTGTTTGAAAGCAAGAGGTGAGAAGGGCTGGTGGGCATCTGGGGTAGGCACAGCCCAGGCTGGGCACACTCAGTCAGTGCCTTGGGGACCTCCCAGACCGGAGAGTGGGCAGAAAAGTTCCTTAGCTTTCCTCTTGCCAAAGCAACAATCCCTTTTTTTTTTTTGTAGTTTTTGGCTGGGGCTAGGTTTGAACCCGCCACCTCTGGTATATGGGGCTGGCGTCCTACTCCTTGAGCCACTGGCGCCGCCCAACAATCCCATTGTTGGTAGGTACTGTTAACCTCACTTTTCCAATGAGGTTCAGAGGAGTTAAGTGAGCCAAGGTCACGCTGCTTGGAGGTCCAGCTGTGGAAGGACATGCTTACCTTCCAAGGTGCTTTCAAGGTATTTCTATAAATACACCCAGGTCCCACTCTGGGCAAAGAATGGGGCCATGAAGAGCCTCTCAAGGAGACTTAAGTCCTCTCTCAACTCTGTACACTGAGGCTGGAGAGGGAAAAATGGTGGCTCCTCCCCAAACCCTTTCTCTTGGCCTCTGGAATGTGTTTTTCTTCTCACATTTGCATATGGGCATGCAGGTCTAGCTGGGGATTCTTGACACTTAAACAAACAAGAAGTCACACACTGCAATCCTGCAATCCTCTGGGAAGCTGCCAGCTTCCTTAGCCTGACCTGCCTCCCCCAGCCTTCCCCTCCATGCTGGGCCAGGCCGACATACCCTCCCCAGCTGACCTGGGGACCCCAACTCTCTGAGTTTGCTGCTCCATGGTGCATACCAATCTTGAGTGGCAAGGCTTGAAAAGGGAGTTTGGTCTCGGAGGACTCTTTCTAGGCTGTCAGGAACCTAGGCAGGCGGGAGGTGGGATGCTCACTGGCTGCTGGTACTCACCAGGACTTGGGGGCTGTGCTCCAGGCTGGGGTAGGGGAGCCCGTTGCACCAGGTCTCTGCTGAAAAACCAGGCAGGTAGGCCTCGGCCTCCCCCACGTCCACAGGGATCTCCTCAAAGGCCTCCAGTGTCCCTGGTGTCTTAAAGGAGTGTCCATCGAGGGCCAGGGCGGTCTGGGCCTCAGGGAAGACGTCCTCATGGAAATGCTGCTTGTATGGGTGGAAGGGCACGAGGCTGCCCTTGAGGAAGCGCCCGGGGCTGCTTGCTGAACTCTCCTCAAAGCCAAAGCCAGGATATTTGTCTGAGGGTGAAAGTCGGAAGGGGCCTGGGCCAGGGCCAGCTGGGCAGTGACCCTGGACTTGCTCAGGGCCTGGTGACGCAATGCTGGGGCTGCGTGGAGGCAGCGAGGGTGCCCTCTCTGGAGGGCCATCAGGCACAAAGGACGGGCAGCTGAAGCCAGCATGCTTCTGGGGAGACAGAGGGCAGAGAACCTGTGAGTGGAGGTTGGACCAGGTCTTGGGGACCTGCCAGGACCCTACTCAGTGCTTGGGTAAAGCAGTCTGAGGCTGAGCTGTCAGCTCTGAGCCACCAAACGGTGGAGAAGGTATAGCTTGCCCTTGGGAGCCCCAAAGTGATGAGGGCATACTGCCCCTAAACCTGGGGCACCCCAAGTCTGAAAGGCACCACAGCCCTGCCCTGAGAAAGCCCCAGACTAAAGAGATGAACCCTCCGGACCTCTGGTCATTGTTCCCTGGTGGAAGGGATGAGACAGACTGTGGGTGGTCCCTGGGGCTGGGGGTGGCTGGTCCACCTGCTGTCTTGCCTCAGCCCAGGCCTAAATGCCAAGTACTTACGCTCTGTGGGGCAGGGGAGCCTGGGAGGCCCGGTGCTTGCATGAGGTCCCCTTGGCGCTCCCCCTCCAGTCTGGTGGGGCCGGGCAGTGTGACGTCAGACTGTGATGGGAGTAGCGACACCATCACCCAGTCCTGGCCTCGAAGAAAGCCGTCTGCAGTGAGAGTGAGGACCAGCGTCTAGGGGTGACCAACCCCAGGCCCACCACCTCCACTCCCACACTGTCACTGTGCTGGGACCCTCCTCTAGCCAGTCACTGGGCGAGGGAGAGTCATAGAGACAGAGACAGAGGCAGAGGCAGAGAGAAACTGAGAGAAACAAGGAAACAGATAATGGGAAAGGCGGTGGAGATAGAGCGAAGGGAGCCAGGTAGGAGCCCTCTGAAGAGGAGGCTTGGCTGTTCTTGAGCTCTGTGGCTCCGGTTAGTGAAGGACTCCTGTGAGGTGACTTCAGCAGGCAGTCTCCATGCAGTGGCTAGACAAGTCAGTGGTCCTAAGGGGAGGGGGATCTGAGGGGTGAGTCAGGCCCAGTTTGGGGGTAGGAGCAACCCCCACAATGCAGGTGACCCAGCCCTGAGCATAGGCTGGTCCTGTGGTTCAGTCCTCAGGTCCTTAGCTTGGCTGGTGTGACCTCAGTGTGCAACTGGGGACTCAAAGGGTTCTGGTTGTCTGGTGGCCCCATGAGTCTGGCAGGCACTAGGGATGCCTGCAGCCATATTGGAGCAACTGGCAAGTGCTCTGTTTTTACCAATGTCTTCCAAAATCTCTCTTTCTTTTTTTTTTGAGACAGAGTCTCACTATGTCACCCTCAGTAGAGTGCTATGGCATCACAGTTCATAGCCATCTCAAACTCTTGGGCATCACAGCTCACAGCAACCTCAAACTGTTGGGCTTACACGATTCTCTTGCCTCAGCCTCCCAAGTATCTGGGACTACAGGCACCCACCACAACACCTAACTATTTTTTTGTTGCAGTTGTCATTGTTGTTCAGCAGGCTTGGGCCAGGTTCGAACCTGCCAGCCTTGGTGTATGTGGTCAGCTCTCTACCCACTGAGCTATCAGCACCACCTCTTTCTCTTTCTTACTTGTGACTTTGTGAAGGCCACTGCCCCTTTCTGAGCTTTACTTTCCTCATGAAAAACTAGGGGCTTAGCCAGGCACGGTGGTTCACGCCTATAATCCTAGCACTCTGGGAGGCCAAGGCAGGTGGATTGCTTGAGCTCACAAGTTCAAGACCAGCCTGAGCAAGAGCAAGATCCCCGTCTCTAAAAACTAGCCAGTCTGGGCAGCGTCTGTGGTTCAGTGAGTAGGGCATCGGCCCCATATCCTGAGGGTAGTGGGTTTGAACCCAGCCTCAGCAAATAAAATAGCCGGGTGTTGTGGCAGGTGCCTGCAGTCCCAGCTACTCAGGTGGCTGAGGCAAGAGAATCACTTACGCCCAGGATTTAGAGGCTGTCAGCTGTGACACCATGGCACTCTACCACCTCTCCTCTACTGAGGGTGATAAATTCAGACTCTGTCTCTAAAAAAAAAAAAAAAAACCAAAAAAGCCAGTCGCTGTGGTTGGCTCCTGTAGTTCCAGCTACTCAGGACGCTAAGACAAGAGGATCACTTGAGCCCAAGAGTTTGAGGTGGCTGTGAGGTATGAGGCAAAGTGAGACTGTCTCAAAAGCAAACAAACAAACAAAAAGCCGGGCGGCGCCAGTGGCTCAGTCGGTAAGGTTCCAGCCCCATATACTGAGGGTGGCGGGTTCAAACCCAGCCCCAGCCAAACTGCAACCAAAAAATAGCCAGGCGTTGTGGCAGGCACCTGTAATCCCAGCTACTTGGGAGGCTGAGGCAAGAGAATCACCTAAGCCCAGGAGCTGGAGGTCCCTGTGAGCTGTGTGACGTCATGGCACTCTACCCAGGACCAGAAAGTGACACTCTGTCTCTAAACAAACAAACAAAAAACAAACCAACTAGGGCTTGGACCAGATAATATCTGAGGGCTTTTTTTCTCCTCAGACCTTCTGGAATCACAAGAGAACTCTGTCCCCTGCACAGTGGAGTACTTAAGAGGACTTTAGGGCTCAAAGTCAGGCTCAGTCCTTCCCCACCGGCTGTGTCAGCAAAGTCTCTGCCCTTCAGCACCACTGTCTACAGAACAGGAAGAGTGAGGGGCCTGTCCCCCAGGGTGTGAGCATCAGATGACATCAGGCATTGGGAGTATTTAGCACATGCCTGGTGTGTTAGTGCTCAGTAAATGGCAGTTCTCATTTGGAATATCATTCTTCGTGTGATTCTCACTGTTCCTAGCCTCAGCCCTCTGCCTTCCTTCACCACCTGCAAAGAGCTTGAATTTATTCCCCTTTGCCCAAGTGGTCTCTGATAAAAGCTACCATTTGCTGAGGGTAAGCTCTGTGTTGGCCAGTATGTAAATCTGCATGATTTTCTCACTGGTTTATCAGAGCAAACCAGCGCTCCACTTTCCAGATGAGGAAACTGAGGCTCAGAGAGGTTATGTGACTTGCCTAAGTCCCACAGATGGTTGTTGGCAGAATCAGGATTCCAACTTAGGTATGTTTGACTGCAGAGTCTGTACTCCATGTCTGGTAGGGTCAGAGTCAGGGTGCAATAAGCTGGGGGGGCCAGGCAGCAAGAACAGCATGAGGTTTACACTGACCCCTTCTACCCAAGCCCCCCTAGAGCCAGAGCAGGGAAGCTGCACCATTCCTAGGCCGTGCTCTGCTGGGAGCCCTGGGAGGGAGGGATGGCCTTCGTGGCTCCGTGGTGCCCAGCCTGGGTTGGCACAACTTTGCAGAATAAACCATCAGTACACCTCACTGGACAGAGGATTAGAAGAGTAAGGAGAGGGCCTTGTCCAAAGTCCCAGTGACCAGCAGCAGGGGGCTGGTAGTGGAGATCCAGGTGGGGGGCTGGTGGGAGGCTCCCCCGCCCCTTCAAGAGTCCTCACCGCCCTTCTCAATGTCCCGGTGCCTGCTCACTCGGCAAAGCTAAATGTGGCGTGACTGGGGAAGCGCCGAGCTGGCCGTAACTGGACACCACAAGGGAGCAGGCATGGGGCCCGAGGTGTGGGGCAGCCCATCTCTGGCTCTGCATGACTGCCCTGGCCTGGCCCCTGCTCCCTGGACAGCGTGGGCCTGCCTGCCACACCTTGCCCCGGTGCAGAACTGCCTTCCAGGGAGGAGGTGCAGCGGGCTTTCCTAGATGTTCTCTGGCTCCTCCAGAAGAAGGGCTGGAGGCTCTTCCTCTCTCAGATCTTGGGATTTGTAATCTGACGGGTGGTGGCCACTGCTCTGTCTGGAGGCAGGATAGCATGGTGGTTAAGAGCAAGGGTCTGGATTTGGGTCATCCTGAGTTTGAGCCCCAGCTTTGTCACTTTCTATCTGTGTGACTTTTGAACAAATTGTCATTCTCTCTATCTCACTTCCACATCTGACAAATGGGCACATGGACCCACCTCACAGGATCATCATGAGGTTTCAGTGGAAAGGTACCTAAGGTGCAGTCATACAGGAAACACTCAAGGACGCGTGTTATACATCTGCTTTCAGCTGGCCAAATGAGGTGGGGCTCAAGGGCCCCAAGCTCTACAGTTGCCCTGATGGTCTCGCTGCTCCAGGCCCCGCAGCCCCAGGAGACTGGCTGATGACCCATCCCCCAGGTGGCAGCTGTCCTTGCCAGCCTTCCCTGCTGCCTGGCCTCCACTCAGTCTGGCCTCAGGGGCCTCCACCCCCAGCCCTGCTCCTTTGCAGAAGTGAATCTGAGGAGGCCCCGGCTCTGACCTGCACCTCTTCTTGAGCTCTGGCTTTCCCAGAACCATCCTTGCACCAGGACATTATCTAGAGCCCTGGCTAACTCCCCACATGTCCAAGCCCTTGATTGAGACTTCAGTTCACAGCAATGACTTTCATAGCCACTACCCCATCTCCTTGAAGCCCACAGGGATAGGATTAGAACCAGAGAAGTTACAGAGCTCAGAGGCCCACCCCTCAATGTGCATTGAGGATTCAGAAGTCCCTGAGTGGTCCTCAGTCGAAGGTTTAGTCTAGGCAGATTTTGTAAGTGATGACTCCTGATTCAATGACCACAATGCCCCTTTGAGTGGCTCTGCTGAATCTCTGTTCTACAAATGAGACCCAGAGAAGTGGTAAAGTTTCTTTTCTAAAACCACACAGTTCAGGAAAGACCAGGTCTTCCACCAGTTGCATTCAAAAGGGCCTTCTGCCTCAGGGACTGAGCAAAAGGCTTCTGGTCAGTGTCCATGTGGGGCTCCTGTCCAGCACTTGGAAGGGCTCACTGTGGAGTGAGGGGTGAGGCCGCCTTGTCCCTGACCCTTCCCTGGAGTAGCTGGTAGAGCTCCTGAAGCGAGATGATCTGGAGTTAGGACTAGGTTTGAAGCCCAGTAACTGTGGACTTGCATTGAGCAAGCTGCTAAACTTCCTTCCCTGGGCCTCAGTTTCCTTGTTTGTAAAATAGGGCTTATAATACATACCTCTCTGGAGGATTAGATGAAATATTGCTTGTAAATAGCTTAACACATAGTATGTACTCAATAAATGATAGCTATTATTAATAATTAGCAGTGGGACAGAGTTAATTTAAGGCATGAGCTCTGGGGGTGGGGCCAGGGAGAACAGAGGGAGCTCCTCTTTCCTGCCCTTTCCACCTCCCCCCTCCATCTCCCTGACATCACCCTCCACCCCTGCATTGGCAGAGGCTAAACTTTTCTCTTCTTGACTCTCTGCCCTCAGAGGTCATTTCCGCCACTCCCCTGTGGCAGAGCCAATACCTATAGAAACTCCCAGAGATTGATGCATAAAGGGGTAGGTGACTCTGTTGCTTTGGCTCCCTCAGGAGGCCTCCCAGATGGCCTGTGTCTGGGGTGGGCATCTACATTCAGGAGGCCTCTTTCACAGAAGGCAAACCTTTATCCCTGCTGCTTTAGTGTCAGGGATCATGATGGGATAGGTGTGCAGATATCAGCGCACCAATGCGAGGGGCCCAGCCAGCTCCCCTCCCTTCTCAGATCCCAGGAGCCGCCCTCTGTTGCTCTCACAACCCACCCCTCAGCATGGGCTACCCCAACACACAACCTGCCCTCTTCCTGGGCTGAAGGCCAGGGCTGCCAACGGTAGACTGTGCCCTGGAGCCCTTCCACAGTGAGGGCGACCATCATCACAGCTTCAAGGCCACAGAGCACTCCGCAGCTCCCTCTGCCTTTTTGTATCTAGTTTCTCATTCACCCTCGCTTTGCCCAGAGCCACGGGCAGTGTGTGCTGGAGCCAGTTGGAATGCGCCTGTGAGAGCCAATTGTGCCCATCTGTTCCCAACTCTGCATCTCATGAAATCAGCCCAAATTGGCCATGGTAGGAGCCCTTGCCCATGGAACTAAACAAACCCGAGCATTTCATTCTTTCTTTTCCTTCCATCTGTCTTTCTTTTCTTCTTTCATCCCTCCCCGCCTCCCTCCCTCTCTTCCTTTTCTTTCTTTCATTTTGGTTTCTTTCTTTCTTTTTTTTTTTTGAGACAGAGTCTTGATCTGTCACCTGGGCTAGCGTGCCATGGCCTTAGCCTAACTCATAGCAACCTCAACCTCCTGGGCTCAAGCCATCCTGCCTCAGCCTCCTGAGTAGCTGGGACTACATGTGCCTGCCATAATGCTTGGCTAATTTTTCTATTTTTACTAGAGGTGGGGTCTTGCCTTGCTCAGGCTGGTCTTGAACCCAGAGCTCAAATGATCTTGCCTC